>CABHPQ010137802.1:0-15756 GCA_902168405.1 Peromyscus aztecus
AGACCAAGAGAAATTGAAAATATATGATGAACTAGGATAAGAGGATAAGGGATGGCTAGACTGGTGCATAGAGCATGAAAGAGGAAAATAGAATGGAGAAGAAGACAAAGGGAGATGAGAAGTATAAAGTGATCGAGAGACAGTTAAAGGAGGACTGGCAAGGGAGCCCTAAAACACCTGCTGTTGGAAAAATGCCATCATTATATCTAATTAAATTATTATAATTGTATTATTATATTATTATACCTATAAATAAAGTGAGTTGGGAATGCTAAGTTAAAGAAGGATGAGGAGGTTGTTTCAGATGTGATGGGAAGTTGGGAGAGGGATACAGTGAGAGGAATCTTTCATGGTTACCTTACTCTGGTTGGTTGTGAGCTGAAGTTTGTGGTAGGGGGTAATGCTGGCAATAATTGACAAAGCCCTGACCTTCAGAAACCAATTGCAACTGGGGTTGTGCCTTTGCTTCCCCTCTATCTGCAGGTCAGAATTCTGCCTTTCTATAAAGTGTATCCATTGCCCCCTGCAACTCATTCTCTCATTAGATATTTAATACAAGCCTCCTACAAGGGGTGTCCATGATAAGGTCCTCAAAAGACTCTGGGTCGTTATTAGTTCAGTCAGTCCTCAAGCCCTCTCTCCTTGGAACTGCTGCTTCAATGGATTCGACCTTTTGTGTTTTGGATATTAATAGAAAGAAATCAGTTTAAATTCCTGATGAAATATGAATCACATCTGTAGTTCACTTACTCCTATTGTGCCAAAGTGAGATTCATAGTTTCAACAAATGTGCTGTGGGTTTTAGGATGTCATGATTAAGGGAAGCAAAAGTCATGTACAAAATGCTGCTCATTTTTTACACTGCTCCATGGGTCTAATTAATTTAAAAATAAAATCTTTAAAATAATCAAAATATGTATGACTTTACTGTATCCCAATCAATCCCATACAGATTTTTCCTGTAAATCAGCATTCTTCTAACGTTCCTCTTTGCTACTGTGCTGATGCCAAGTTTCTATTTTGAATTCTCTTGTTTCTCTTTTAGTTGCAATGAGAACATTGGGTAATATAAAGAGCACTGCACAGTCTGAAGAAAGCAGGAAGCTCTGGAGTTTGTGATGATCTGATCTTTCCATTCGGGTATTTTGTAGATGAAAGAGCATTTGCCTAGGTGTCTGAAGACTCCATCTGGAGCCAAGTAGAACCGTAACAAGCATTGGATAATGATCAAATCACTTAACTTTTCAAACTCAAAGAACTTGTCCAAATTTTCAGTCACTTTTGTTTAAATTTAAAGAAGAAAAAAATCAAAATTATTTTTGGACATTGTGTATTACTAAGAAACAATTAATTTTTGTAGTCTATATAAAGAAACAAACACTGAAAATAAATCATACCTTTATACAACATCAAAAAAGAATAAGAAAATATTGTGTAAAAAAGAACACATGGAGCATTTTCAATATTCTTTGAATTCTTCTTTAAATTTGATTGGAAAGACGCTGTCTATTCAAGAAGTATTTGAGCAACCTGGATATAGTCTTTAGGATTCAGTCTGGCTACCTCTGTAAATCTTGGGGCAATCCTGACACCAAGAATTTGCCAGGTCATCTTGGATGAAGACAAGTGAATGAGTGGATGAATGATTGAATTTTCTTTAAAAAAAATCTTTTGGGAAGTTTGGAAGCTTTTGCTCTCCTTTCTGGGGCATAGTGTTAGATTCTAATGAGAATATGTGTTAAGAATTTGAAAAAAAAATCATTAAATACAATTTAACCCCCGATGTAGCTAAACAAAAGAAGAATATAAGCAATCAAATCAGATAACCACTTTTTTTTTTTTGTAGAATTTGACAGCTTGTTCCTAAAAGCTATTTGAGGGGGAAGAATAAGAACTACTGCATCTCAATGAATTTTAACTAATAATGAGATGAACCAGTTTGACCTACTAGATTGAATTAAGTAGTTTGAGTAATAAGAGAGTAAAATAATTTCACAAAATAAACAGAAAAAATGTCCCAAGAAAAAAAATTCTGTGCCTGGCGGTGGTGCCACATGCCTTTAATTCCAGTACTCTGGAGGCAGAGGCAGGTGGATCTCCATGAGTCTGAGGCCAGCCTGGGCTACAGAGTGAGTTCCAGAAAAGGCACAAAGCTACACAAAGAAACTCTGTCTAGAAAAAAATTCTGATAATTAAAGTTTATTGTGTTACATAGTTAATTAATACTAAATGTAATCTAGTATATTATGTAACAATAAAATATGGAAACAATCATTCATATGAATAAAGAATAACATATTGCTTCATATCCAATACCAAGTTTCATACTGGAAAACATGATATGGATGTTAATCATTGAAATCATCAGAAAGAAATATGTGGTTCATATTTTTATACCTTAATATAGTAGAATTTTTATTTCTTTATTTATTTTTGTTCTGTGGCATATTTTTAATTTTCTCTCTCTAAAAGAGAAAAACAGTAAGTGTAAAATATTATAATGTCCTAGTCAATGCTTTCTGAGTCACTAGACATTCTTAGGGAAATGAGAAGATAATGGCTTTAATGAATGTTAAATCATTGGATATTCCCACCTCTCTTTTTTTTAAAACAAGGCAGAAAAGTATTAAATATTAATATACTCACCTACCATACATTAAATAATATAATTAAAAGGAAAACAAAAACAGGAATTGGAAAAAGATATTTTCTGAATGAAGCAAGGAATAATTAACATTTAGAATACATGAAGAATCTTATACATCAATAAGGAAAATATAACACAAGAAAATAATGATCAAGTTGCATGAATAAGTTCTTTACAGTTGTATATTATTCCATTATATATTCCACATATGTATATTATATATGTATGTGTGTGTGTGTGTGTGTGTGTGTGTGTGTAATATCATCAAACTTATCCAAACTAATTTGTACTGAAGAAATGAAAAATCATAGCAAGTCCTGTTTGATCTCCATTGTATTAAAACATCTAACATTCACATTGTTCTCACTCCAAGATGAGAACCAACTGACAATACAAGGTTGTTTTTAGTGGTACTATGTGAAGTAAGAGAGAATTACATTGTGCAGAAAAAGGAATGGATTGTCGTGCCAACATCAATATTGGCATCTATACAGAAATGTTCATGATAACAATACAAATTCCTGAAGTCCTTTGAATGTACATTTTTAGATGAGAGATGCTGTGTCAATACAGTTCCTTGAATGAATAAAATCACTCCAACAAATCAGTTTATTCCTCTCATACAAAGATTTACTTTTGTCAAGTGACTCAATAAGATGCATGTTCTGCTGTCTCCATTTTTTTCTTTTAACACATAGTCTTCACGACCATTACAAAATAAGACTTTCCCATGGATGTTTCACAGCCTCTGCGCTTTTGCTTAAGGTGGGAAAGGTTATGTGTCCTAACTTGGATCCCAAGCAAAGAATGATCTTTACCAACAAAAGAGAGATGTAAATGAGAGTTAATATTTAGGTATTTGAGAACTCATAAATCCATGTATAGTCTTAAACATAATTAACCATAATAACAACAATATACTATTTAGGAGAAGCAGTATATGTGAAATAATGACCATGGAAAATGAGAGCAGAGATGTTAGGGAAGGATGTAGAGGAATAAGTATAGAAAGGAGAAGGCAATTTCAGAAATGTTTTATTTTTTCATTTGTTTTAATGGGTCATGATATTTACTTTGTTATAAATAATTCTAATATAACTTACACTGAGATTACATGACTGTCTCTTTATAGATAAAAAGTTTTATAATAGAGATAAATAGTAGCCATTACATGATCATTTAAATTTTTGGAAAGATGAATTCCCATCCCTTAGAATAAATATACAGGGAAGGTACTCACTGCCACATTAAGGCATGAAATGACTCTACTGAAAACCTATAAATTTCTTCTGTTGTAAATTTTTAATATCTTTTTTCAACTCTGCCTCTCACTTCTTCTCCTGAGTTATTAAACATATTAAATAGCATAAAATTAAACTTTATGCTACCCCTAAGTAATGGCAAATCATTTCTAAGATTGATTTTGATAATCCACAAAAGTTGAGATTTGCAATATTTTATTCATGTGCTAAAAATTAGCTGGACCGAAGCTACATACATAAAAGTGTCCAGAAATTCAAAGCTGCAGCCGAATCTGGCCTTCGGGAGAATCCAAAGAAAATTGCATTCTCAGAGGTTTCTCCTTCGAAACCTTCGTTTCAGAGCCCCACAGCACAAGAGTTGGCCTCATGACTTAGCAATAACTTCCTTCTCAGGAAGATACTTCCTTGTTTCTTATCCCATAAGCCATTTACAGATAACACTTGCTGAAGTCAATCCCCAGTGACCTTCTGTTCCTTCAGTAGGACAACTCGTCTGCCTATCATAGTGTACTAAAGTCACATTTGCACAGCCAATTTCATCTTCCAGAGTTTTTTTTTTTTATTATTTTCTGGAACTCACAGGGACTTGACTGGCATGATGATTAGTCTGTGCAATTGCACAGGAGCCACAAATGTACTTCCTGTCACAGTGCTTATCAGGACAAGAAACTTGGGCTATGAATAGGAAGAAGGTTTCCGTAGGGTTATACCGCTGCTATTTTCTCAGCCTCTGACATTTATTGCAACATCCTAGTGATATCCCTTGCAGAAGAATGAAGAAACCCAGTCCAAGAAACTAAGCCACATGCCTTTGGTAATTAATTCCAGTTTCTGTCCTGTGACTGTGACCCTAAAAGATCTGAACTTTGTAAAGGAGTTAGTGGGGATTATTGCAATCATCAAATGTTTTAATCCTCTTTGGCATCAGGAAATCACTGAAGTGCTTTTGCCACAATAAAATTGTAGTAATTACTTTGATATGTTCCATCAAAAGATGAAAAATTAAATATTCTCAGGGAATTATTAAAAGAAAATCACAAGGGTTGAAGAATTCTTCCTCTCGCTGCTCCTCTCACATGGGAGCATAACCTTGTCCCTTCTGCTCCAATGCAAATGGGAATAGCTCATAAATACAGACAACCTTCTCTATGTGAAAAAGTGACCCCTCCAGCTATTTGTCAAAAAACTGTTTTAAAACACATCAAAGATATACACTAAAAAAGTATAAATCCATTCTGTTCTGATGAACACTGAAGATGCAGCAACACTGTTTGATTAAATAGTAGTCAGTAGAATTTAGTACCAAATCCTGTGGCTTCTATTATTTCATGCATTCATTTATCATTTATGCATTTGACTTATTTTTAAATCTATGTGACTATTAGGCACTTAATAAGAGATGGTTAGTGGAATATTTACTAATCACAATTCTTAAGTTATATTTCCTCAACAATATAATAATCAATGCAGTAATCAAAATAGTTGATTTGTAAATAGACAAGCTCATCGTTGTGCAATTACAACCAAAACTAAGTGGAATTGTGGACTGCAGAGAAATGTGGCCATAATATCCCATAACATTACTATCTCAACACCTACCTAGTGGAGCTGAAGGGATTGGTGGTTGATCACAACAGAGCCTCAGCTCCAGTAGGCCTGGAGGATGATGAATGAGTCCAAAAATTATACTTCAGTCTTAGGTTCTAGCTTTGTTAGCCCTGTACATGATAGCTCAGTCTCTGTGAGTTCATGTAAGATCATGTTGACTTAGAGGGGCTTGTTTTCTTGGCGTCCTCCATCTTCTCTGGCTTTTACACTCTTTCTGCTTTCTCTTCTGTGGATTTCCCTGAGCCGTGATGGAAGGGATATGATTTCTACATAATGTCTAGATGTGGGCCTCTGTAGTTTTTACTATCTGCTGTGGGAGGTAGATTCTCTGATGATGGCTAAGCAGTACATTGATGTATGAGTATAGCAGACTATCATTAGGGGTCATTTTATCACTACATTTTTAAATTTTTTAGAACATTATTATATGGTTTTGCCCTAGGTCCCTGAGCTATCTAGTTCAGGTTGTTGGTCATCTAAGCAGTATTGAGTATGGGCTCCATCTCATGGAGTGAGCCTTAAGTCAAATCAGATATTGGTTGGTTACTCCTGTAAGATTTGTGCCACCATTAACCAAGTATATATTGTAGACAGGGCACCATAGTTGATCAAAGGGTTTGTTGCTGGTTTGGTATTTATATTTCTTCTTTGGTAGCATGCAGAGTATCTTCCTGTACCAAAGGCACTAGAATGTAGGGGTTCAGGTTCCATGTAGGCATCAACTTGATTTCCCCAAGCTCAATTATTTGGAAAGGTGTTGTCTTTAGCAATGGGGCTTTGCTGTTAGTTTGAAGAGAGTAACCTATTCTTGACAACAGCCTGGGTAATTTGGGGGCTCCCATGGGACCCCTTTGGCCAACAACTCAATTAAATGTAACCCAATCCCAGTTGTAGTGACTTTCAATGAACTCTATTGTCAACCCTCTTGTAGGGATTTTAAAATAATTGCTGTCTAACCATTTCTTGACAAAATATCTTTCTCAAATAAAATTATTAGACTCATTAGAAGTGAAGTAAGGAAGCTTTCTATTAAACTTTCGTGACTTCCATGAATTTATGGTTCTACTTTATATTCGTAAGGGCAGACTTAGATAATTTCCAATTAAAATATCACTTCTCTGATCTAAAGACTCACCTTCAGAGGAAAGAGTTATGTGTCCAAGAAAGTTGTAATGGTTTCTGATGTCTGAGGGAGGTGTCCTGGACTCTATCATCCAAGAGAGCTCAGGGACTCTGCTCTTCCACATCTGGCAGATTCTACATCTGGAAGGAGGTACATTGAAATCTCCAGTGGATGGGCTTGGGCTGCATAAGCGAGACTTGATTACTGTAACGTTCTGTTTTAAACCAGTGATTGTTTGGGAGGGATGCCTGAAGAAAACAAAATCATTTCCAAACTTTGAAGCAAAACCAACTTGAAAAAAATGTACAGATACTTAAAATTTTTGAGTGGATAAGAAGACATGAAGATGAGAATTTCAAGTGAAAGTGTGAGAATTTTTTCTTAAATTATCATAAACAATTGTTTTACCTTTCTTCTTTCAATGTCTTTTACATTTTATCGTGCTTCTATTTGTATCTATTAAGAAGTTCTTGAATATTTAGTACCTTCTTGTTAAAGCATAGGCACATATTTGCTTATGCTCACATGCCACCAAAAGAAATTTAAAAAAAAGTAGTTGTTTGATCTTTTCATTGTAAGACTCTTGTAAAGTCTTAAAAGCAATCGAATGACCTAATAATGTTTTATGTGATAAACGCTATGAACATTTACCACTATAGAAATTGACTTTAAGCAACTTGGACCATTCAATATTTCATTTAAGACAACGATAATAAATGTTCCATGCTAATATCAATTATATTTTATGAAAATTACTTCATAATAAAATGTTAAACTGTTAATGATAAAAATGTCATTATTTTTGTCTAGAGAGATGGCACAACAGTTAAGAACACTTAAGGATATTGCAAAGGATTTGGATTTCGTTTCTATCACCCAGATGGTGGCTAACAACTCTCAGTAATTCTGGTTTCAGGAGATTGCACACTCTTCTGGCCTCTGAGGACATTGCATGCAAGTGGTGCACAGACACATATGCAGGCAAATCTCTCACACACAATAAAAAGTGACATTATTTTCACATATTTTGTTGATATATTTAATATATGTCTTCCCCCAAAAAGGAGGTGGATTTGTGTATCTATGAACTTCAGGTGCTGTGATATGACTTTGACTTGGCTTATATGAGTCCTTACACAGATGTATTTAGAAAAAGGAAGAGTGTTTTAATAGACTTTTCAGATGCATATGTATAATCTACTTTGATATAACAGCAACGTTTGGCAAGGGGAACTTTCTTAAAGGTTAACTGTAGTGTGAAATCTGAACCATTTTTTTTTTTTTTGGTGCCGTACTAAACCACAGTGTAGTGTCTTGTACCGTGGGAAGTTCTTTTATTCATGCATGCTACTGAAATATCATGTATTTATCAGTAATTTTAAAATTTATTTACTTTGACGTACACATTTTCTTAAGCTTGACACATCTTATTATGCTTTTAGGAAATTCACATTTTAAACTTCTCAGGCTGATCCTTTCAGACGAGTATGTGTTTGGAAGCTGCCAAGTTCACAGTGACAGAGACAGGTTTTCCAGAGTTACAATTTTCTCCTGAGAGTTTGAATTTTATCATTGGCATCAGATAAGTGTCTCATCTTCTTTGCAGTGACAACCAGGCTTGATAAAATTTTGGGGAAATTCTGCCAACTAAACAAATCAGAGGAACCATGCGTTGTTTTTTCTTTGTTTTGGTTAGTCATCTTCCTAAGAATGGACTTTCCTGAAAAAAGGTGCTAGTTGAACTTGCAACTGAAAAAAAAAAAAAAAAGGCTAACATTGATGCAGATTCTGTGTTTCTCTAGATAGCAGAAGCCTTCAGAGGTAATTGCTTAGTAACTCACAAAATATTGAATCATAGGTACAATTATGAGAAAAAGTTCAATGATTAAGAAGTTAGGTGTCTTTATTATCTCACCCAGCTCATTGAAGTGAAGTTGCTACTGTTTAGCCATTAGTGGGTATGTGTCTGGTAATAAGTATATAATGACTATTTTGTTGATTCATTAGAGACTGCTGACACAATAATGGACTGCTGAATGCATTTTTTTTCAACTGTGCCTAACTTTAATCACATACGATGTTTGTAACAATGATTTTGAAATTACCAGACATTCTCCATTCACAATAAAATAGAACCAAATTTTGAAAATGCATGCACTTGTTGCTATTCATAAAACATTCTGCTCTAAGAACTGCCAAATATAAAGCAGTTTTATTAGTTCTAGACTAAATATTTTAGATTGTCATTAGCAACCAATATGAATATGAATGAAGCTTAGAGATAATTTTCTCATTGTAATATACATCTATCCACAGTAAATTCCCTACTAGATATTCTTATAAGTAGCTTCTATGAGTGGTCTTAGTGGCAAGATTTGTTTTAAAATATTAAAACATAATTTTTTAATTATTCTTTTTTCTGTTATAGGTAATGTCAAGTCTTGATTGCTTTGGTTATCTTGTAATTTTGCTATCTATGATATCAAAACATTTTGTCAAGTTTTTCTTTGTTTTATTTAAGTATAATTTAGTTAAGAGAAGTATGAGAAGATAGTATACTTCGGAATATTTAAATAGCTAAATCAATTAAACTTTAGAAATCTTATACATACTTAGTGTGCTATAATATTTTATAGGGACTATATCTAAAAGTAACGTGCAGATTTTATAAAGAATTCTGAGTAAAAATATATCACATAGATTGATCAGATTCTAGATAATCTACCTTTAAAGATGTATTTAATTTAATTTTATGTATATGAGTGCTTTGTTTACATGAATATATTGTGCCCCATGAATATCTAGTGTCTAAGAAGGCCAGAGTGGGGCATCTCATGCTGTGCAACTGCAGTTACAGAGGGTTTTAATCCACTATCAATCTGCTAACAGCTGAAATGGGGTTCTTAGCAAGAGTAGCAAGTGCTCTTAAATGCTGAGGTATCTCTCCAGTTCATTTCTTACGCTATTTGAAAAAATGTATTAGTCTACTTCAGAGAGAAAATTAATGGTACATATTTGCATAACTTAAAGTTCTAAATAATTTACTTTTTATAACTATAATTATATTTCACTGGTTTTGTTTTCTAAAGCTAATAGAGTCCTTGATACTAAATAAAATCTTTTAAAAAACAATTTATTTTAAATTTAGCATCAGCAAGACTTACAAGATCATTCAAAAAACAGTGAATTCTTTCATCAAATGGTAATATAATTATTAATTTCCTTAAATGCTGATTAAGTGTATACCATCTCATTAATGCTTAAAAACATCAAATATTAGCACATATTGCTTCTCCTTAAAGTAAAAATTCACTGTTAGGATTTCTCTCAAAAAAAAAAAAAAAAAAACTGCCGCAGACTAGTGAAGTAAACAGATCTGTGGACAGTGCTCAAGAGGTCACGATTTCAATTTTCCTCCAGCTAGACAACAACTGGCACCAACATCTGTTTAATCTTCTCTGGGGCCCAAGAAACATATGCATTTCAAGAAAAAGACCTTGAATAAGGCAGTAATTTGATGATCATTTTGATTTAGACTTTCATCCTCTTATACAATGCACACTAGATTCATGTTCTGACATGTGAAATTAAGTTGCTGAGAACTCATTGCTCTAACAGGAATTCAATGTC
Source organism: Peromyscus aztecus (assembly GCA_902168405.1). Lineage (NCBI taxonomy): Eukaryota > Metazoa > Chordata > Mammalia > Rodentia > Cricetidae > Peromyscus > Peromyscus aztecus. The sequence goes on from CABHPQ010137802.1 coordinate 10,271, forward strand.
TTTTAATATAGCTAAGTAGAAATTATGTTTTGGAACTTTTCAGTATGAATTATGAGTTTGCTTGGCTTTTCAAGACAAAGCATGCTCATAGATCCAGTAGAGCTATTTTAAATGATTTTATCACTGTGCTTTCTATCTTGCTCAAATTTCTTACTGTTGACAGGATAATATTCTGAGTGAATTACACTATCATTATCAAGGGGTTAATAGTCAAACCGAAGTCAACACTAATGTCTGGAGGATCATGGTCATGGGCACAAGAGATGTAAACGAATGTTATGTAGATGCAATAGGTAGTATTTATATAAAGATCATTGTGAAAATACAAACCAAAAACAAATTTTAAGTTTTTGCTTAGCAGCTTTTAAGCCATCTGCTCCATGGGAAGTTATGAGCCTAATCTTGTTTCCCCTGCCCTTTCCCTTGGTTAAATTACAGACTTATACAAGTAGATGTTACTCTACTAAAATACAGAAAACTCAACTTTCTCTTCTGTGTCTACAAAATGTTTTTTTTTTTCTAGGTAACTCTGTACCTTAGAAGTCACACATTAAGTTCATATATGAGGTGGAAATGAGTATCAACAAAGACAATGTATCTACTGTGTGTCTACTATCTTGAGTTTGCCATTCATTTGTTCTCCTCATCCACAAGAGATCAGAGAGTTGTCAGTACATAAGTAAACCAGTAGAAAATTCTGGGTAGTGATGAGGGGAAAATGCTGTATTTTCTTGTTAATGAATCACAACAAACATGGTCATTTAAAATAATGTAAATTAAACTTTTCATCATTCCTGAGCCAAAAAAACAAAACTGAGCTGTTATCAGGCCCAAATTCACACTTTAGGGTCGATACTTGCTTTTCTTTTGCAGCTTCTGGTGGCTCTAGCTCTTCTTTGTACTGTGGCTTCCTTAATAAACTTTCCATTTCCATCACCATGTGACCTCCCTGTGCTTCTCATGTGTTCCTCTACCTGGATAGTTGCCATTAGATTTAGAGATTATCCAGATAAGCAAGTCTGACTCTTAACTATAAATTCTCAGATTTCATGGAATGGCAGAAAGGTTGCTGGCTCAGACTGACTCCTAACTCCAACTATATTTTAGTCCCACTCATTCTACAAATATATAGTGGGCAGAGAGAAAGTGTACAGAGGGATAAGTTTTCATGTAAATTCACAATTAACAACATTTTAAACGGGTGAAATAACCTACAATTAGTTGCAGTGAGGGATTTAAATGAAGCAAGTTTGAAGTTTCAGAAGCACTGTGATGCTAGTGGAAAACCTTTACTGCTCTGAAATGTGTCTGGTTTTTGGAAGTGTCGTAGCTCAAAGTTGGGGGTGGGAGGACACTCTCATTTGCAGAGCAAATCTGCAAGTCAGAGGTAACAGTTCTCAGTGTGTGGAGTTCTTAGATGCTGGAATCAGCTGTAGGTATTTGCTCTGCAGCCCAACCTAGTGGGGATACATGTAAACAAAGACAGGAATGAGTCCTTCCCCTCCCCTTTCTAAAGAAAGAAGAACTAGCTTGGGGCAATAATTTGACAAATAGTCCTGGATATTGGTCCAAGCAGAAGTTACCAGGCAGGAGGAGCTCAGAAGTCCATCTCAGGAGACCTGGCAGTGGCAGAACATGAAGTGCTGGAGCAGTGGAATCTGCTTGGGGACAGGAACCCAGCCTGATAGGGAAATTTCTTGACTTCCTCCTCCGTGGATGTAAGATTCAGGAAAGGGCGGAATGTATTGAAGAACCAGTTGGTCCGTGGCTGGCTGAATGTGGGCAAACAAATAAAGGAACACAATCAATCTGGGAATAACTATTAAGCAGTAAAAACTTTCCATTGTTCCTTTTTCATTTTTGTGATTACGATTACAATATTTCCCTGTTCCTTTTCCTTCCTCAAGAACTTTTCAGTGCCCCTCTTTGCTCTCTTTCCAATCCATGGCCTCCCTTTTCCATTAATTGTTTTTGAATGCATATATATTTTTGTATACATACATACTCCGAAAGGTAACATGCTCAGTTTGTGTGATGCTATCCGTTGTTCTTGGAAAGCTTCTACCTCCAGGGTTTGACTTGTGGCTTGTTTGCCTTCAGGTCTCTGGCTGTCTCTGAGGGTGGTAGGTATGGTTGTGGTTGTGGTTTGAGCAGTTCTCACCTGTCAGAGATCACAACAGTGGGAGAAAGTTCCTCATTCTGCGCCCCTTCCACCCATATCACTGGGATATGTATATACTCTGTACAGGATTATCTTTCAATCCATTCCAAATGTCTCACTTTGAGAAAGGAACTAATTTTAGAATGAATGTTCAGGGAAAATGTAAAAGAGCCACCTTGCAAATGTAAATTAAAGTTTAATTTATCATGAGAAAAAGTGATCCTGGATAAGAACTAAGGCAAGCTCTTCAAGTATTACAAAAGAAGCTCAGACTTAAGCTGGAATAGTGAATGGGTGTTGGGAACATGTCACATATCTGGTTGAAATTGTTCCTAATGCATACAAGTGGGGTAGCAAGCATGGTAGACTCTAACAATTGAAATCTGAGTCATGATTCTTTCCCATTGGGTTGATTTTTCACAAAAATATGTCAGAAGAAAGTTAATTGCAAATGCCGAAAGTTTACCATTTGAACTGAAGACTAGAAGATTTATGTAGATGAGAATATTTTATTTGCTTAATGTTTTGTCTCTCTAATTTCCATTCCTTTATAATTTGCATACTTATAAATACGGTAGTCAATTTTATATTTCAATTAAATATAATTTAGTGATCAAATGTCACTGTTTGAATACACCTTGTGAAATCGATTTAAAAAAAATCCTTTAGGATAAAAGGTGCACTCTGGAATGGTATGTTTTATGTTCTCAGATACAGTATTTAATTCTGGGAGTGATATTTATACCATGTTAGGTGCCTGCAGTCAGTTTTGATAATCTCCATGAAGAAGCCTGAATGTGGGTCAACTGTGTGTGGACCCAGTTGTCAATGTATTGAGCTAGGCTGTGTTTCTTCTTACAAGCCTACAATTCTAGGAGCCCACGTGCCCTGAAAATAAAGGGAAGTACAAAAGTACATTTCAAAGAATCTTGTCCTTGCATCTCATCCTCTCCTTCAGGAAGTGATCGATGAAATGTGTAAAGTTCTAAAGAGATTTTGATAAGTTCTGACATGTCTTTCTTTTTTAAATTGTGTGTGAAGATAGCTAAATACTCGGGCAGGCAGCCAGAGAGGGAAAGAGTCCATAGACAAACAGTAAGATGTCAAACTTCCCACTTCTTCCTGTTGGACAACGGCTTGGCAAGCACTCACCCCTACTCCCAGCTGCCAGAAACTCCTATAACGGAGGACCTGCCAAGACAGGCCAAGACTGGTCTTGGGCATGTCTCAGCTTTCATGAAGCGGTGGGTCTATCAGCTCCCTCTTCTTTGTTTAAGATGACCAATCCAAAATAAGAGGAAGGGTGGCACCATATGTAGCTTAAAAATCCCAAGCCTTCCAGGTTGGGAAGACTCTGATATCAGTTTCTAAATCCCCTCTTCACTTGTGGAGAGTTTGTCTCTTTGTTCTCCTTCACGTGTGTTTCTGTTTTCAACACAACCTGGTTGGGTGATAAGACCATGTTTTTCATGACTTTTATTCTTTAAATCAGCAGGAAAAAAAAAAAAAACATTCCTGCAATCCTAGAAGAGTTGATCGTGGTGTCACTGTGTGTGTGTGTGTGTGTGTGTGTGTGTGTGTGTGTGTGTGTGCGCACATGCACATTCACACACATGTTAGGGGAAAACTCTTTGTAGCCAGTTCTTTCCATTATTGAATCTGCATATTGAATTCAGTTCTCAGGCTTACACTGCAGGCATATTCACCTGCTAAGCATTTCATTTAATTAATATATAATACACTTAACAATGAAAATTTTCATTATTTTTGTAACTTTGTACACTCTAACTTTTAAATAATAAATGTTGTGGATACTGTGTTTACAAATATATTATTTGTATCAATCTAGTCTTGTCTTTTTATTGTCAATAAAATCATGATTTTTATATTTTACAGCTGTACTAAAAATATGAAAGTTCAACCACATTAAATTAATGTTCACATCCTGAGCAAATACAGACTTTGAATGTTCAAGTGGTTATTTTATTATCTGAAAGCAATAGCAATAGCCATCGTCTTTTAAAGATTGTATTTTCTTATTTGTTTCTCTTTCTATACCAACAAACATTTGCACTAAAGAAAAGCAAAATATATTTTAAATATAGGTGACAGGTCTTGATATTTTGCTTTTTTCCTTAGAGTATGTTGTTTTCTCTGTATTTGCTAAAATCCATGAAGCTTGCATTTGCTCTTGGTCCATCGAGGACTCTAAATAATTAACGTGTCTGTGGCAGCTTTTTCCAATAGAGATTTTTTTCCCCCTCTTGATCCTCTGTTTTATGAGAGCTTCCTCACCATAGACAGATAGAGATGGAGTTTGTTAACACCATAAAATTATTTCTATCTCCTAGGTAATGGTAAAGTGTATTCAAAGTCATCAGAACAAGATTGGTTAACAGTATTTCTCCACCATGGAGACATAAGATTTTTATACTAGTGACTTTTTGTAAAGGCTCTTAGGAGGAAAATATTCCCAAAAAACAGCCCTCCCAACCTAACAAGGAGACCACACATGTATCCAAGATCAGATAGACCTCTGTGTTCAAATACTTCACACATTTGAAATGAAAATCCAAGCCACAGAAAAATCCACATGGCTGTACAATTCTTCTTTTAGGGTATCCATATGCTTGTCCTTGGGGAACCTGATTTCACTGTAAAAACAAAATCTATTAATAAGAAGGGTAAAGAAGGACTTCAAATCAATCCATACACATTTCCTCTACCAATCATTTTCCCCAAATTTAAATAGGCATTATCTGAGATTTTGAACTAGAAAATCCGTTTTAGAAATGGACTAAGGTTGTTTGTTTTCATTTTTCTTCATATGGCTGACTCCTGCTTATTGAAATAAGAGGTATATGATTAGATATGAGAACCTCTCCCCATCTTTTATGTTTGCCTATTCTGGGAAAGATTGGAGAATAATTTTGACTTTCTACTAATGCCATCATATTTCTCAGAATTCTCAGTGACTTATTTAGAGTCTTTGGAGCAAATTCACTTTGTGTATAATAACTTACTTCATATTAGAATCATGAAATTTTTTTCACAATTTTTCCATTTGTTAGCCTATTCATTTTTGTAGTACAATTAACTATTTGTTAATTAAACATGTTCCTGACTACTACTTGTTATTTTCCTTTGATGTTATTTCTATTCTTGAATGCTCTTTCATGAGTACAAACTCAAAATATAAAAAAGTGGAAATTATATATACCATATATATTATATATGGGGAATGAGGGAGGAAAGGAGGGAGGGAGGGAGGGAGAGAAAGAGAGAGAGAGAGAGAGAGAGAGAGAGAGAGAGAGAGAGAGAGAGA
>CABHPQ010137802.1:15766-28495 GCA_902168405.1 Peromyscus aztecus
AGAGAGAGAGAGAGAGAGAGAGAGAGAGAGAGAGAGAGAGAGAGAGAGAGAGAGAGAGGAGAAAGGATTCCCATGAATAACTTCAATTTATTGAATGCAGTTGACCACAGCTTGAAGAGTAATTTGCTTCATGCAAAATCTTTAGATTTAATATAAACTGCTTCTAAAAATACTTTCATAGAAATATCTTAACTTGAAATTGATTGAATGTCTTTGTATCAGCACCTAGTTAAGTATTAGAGGCATCAAAATTGATTTTTAATATAAAAATAATTTGAGTTCATTTTTTATCAAATCAGTCCTTCATGTTAGTAATAGGAAATGTTTTAAATGTATCTTTAAAAAGATAAGTTCACAAGATAATATTTTTTAAATATAAAAATCCAATTTATTGTGTGGCCCTTGGTTAGCTGCACACTTATTCACAATCATCTTGAACAAGAACTGGGTCATATAAATGAAATGAGTTATTTATGTGGATAATGGAAGAATCTATAGATAGGGTGCACACTTAAATTGTAAAATGGGGGACCTATCAAAGTGCTGCATAGCACCCGAGGATCAATCTGAACTCCTTTAGTTGAGTTGTGGGTCACGATAATTTCCTCAGAAAGATTACTATTCAGTATGCAAAAAGGTAGAAAAGAGATTCAAGCAATTTAGTAAGGGAATTTGGCTTATAGTTAATTCATGAACGATGAGCAGGTACGATTTTTAAGATAAGCTTCCAAAATAAAGATCATTTCCTTTGGGGCCAAACTGGCACCTGTCGCTGTGGCATTGTTGGTTGGTTTCAGTGTAATTTCACAGCTTTAAAGATGTTTTATATTTCTCCCAGGCACTATAATTGGTTGTGGAGAGGATGGAGAGGACAACACATCGATGAGTTTTTGATAAGGTATATAAGGACACTATAATGGTTCCATTTTTTTCCCCCTCAGAATACAGAAATCCTGATTGCCTCAGGAGACAATGGACATCATAGTACAACAGGGGTTTTCAGGGACTAGCAAACGATATATTCTGTGTGAGTCATGGCAATGTACTTGTACAAAGAACCAGACATTTGTACAAAATGACCTAAATGTCGGCATTAGGTCATTAGTTAGCAGGATCAGTAATCAAACAAATGTCCAACTAGGACACAAAATGCAAGGACAGTAACTCAACTGCTCTGTGTCAGCAGAATGGCCACTCTCTGTAGTTAAAAAAAGTCATTCCACATGCTATATATAAGAATTATGAAACTGTACTTAGGCTCACATTTACATCAAAGTGGAAATTAGAGGATGTATCTTGACCTTTGCCAACGGAGAGTTTACCTTAAAGCACAGAGAGAGAATTCTTGAAGTAAAAATAGGCTAGTCAATGCAGTTGCTACTTTGAGTTATCCAGACATTGTGGTAACTGCAGAATGAGCAAGGACAAAGGATGCATGATTCATGGTGGAAGGAAAGGGACGTGGGGAGAATTTAACCAAGTTTTGTATCTACAAACCTGGAGCTCAAGAAAACATCAATTAAATAGCAGAACAAAATACTGACCTAGATTGTTTGTGAAAGAGATGCTGTCAATAGCTAGGCTGGACAATGTCATAAAGGAAACTTCTCTTTGCAACAGACAGAGATCAATACAGAAAACCACAACCAATCAAAATGCAGAATTGTGGAGTCCAGTACCAATGGATACATCTACAAAACAATTCCCACATCCAGGGCTTAGGGAAGATTTCAGAAACGGGGCACAAAGATTGTAAGAGCCTAAGATGTAAAATTGTAAGATCAGGAAGTTTGCTGTGAGATTGTGTCTCCTGGACATCTAAAGAGTTTTCCTCCTACAAGATCATATCAACCAATCATTTAATGCCAAGTGGTCGGCCCTGAAAAATATACATAACAGTAGCATCATGCAGACTAAGCTTGTTATATCTAGTAAAGTATGTGTAACACACAGAAAGATATACACAAAAGCACAGATGCATGAACGCATGTACATATCCATCTTTGCATGTAATAGCAATTAGTGAAAAAGGGCCATGAATTTGAAAGAACAAGAGCAAGAAGATGTATGTGGGATTCTCTGGAGGGAGGAAAGAAAGAAATGATGTAATTATATTATAATCACAAACAAAAGTAAAATATCACTTGTTTACTAAATCCTTTGCCATAAATTCAGTTTAGGTTATAGCAATTAAACAGTTGTATGTGACTTTTTAAAAAATCAGTTTGATGGAGTAAAATGAGAGGTACTAAGTTATTAAAAGAGTTGAATTTATTTGAAGGATTTCTCGCAAATATTCTAGTTTACGTGTGTAGACTGTGTTACAAACACTTATTTTTATCCAAAGATAGCAAAGAAGTATAAGCCAAGATGCAGGAGTGAAACTTGCCAGATGTCCAACAGCCTCAAGCCACACTGATATTGGTCAAAATTTGGAAACTCACAGATGTAAGGCAGTCTGTTATTCTGCTGCAAGCACTATTTTCATTCCAGTAAAGCCACTGAAGTGTATGACATTAGAGAAATTTATTTCTATTTTAATTTTGCCAGTTTGATCAGTTGAAGACTACATACAGTAGAGAATTCACACACTAATATATATATGTATATATATATATATATATATATACATATATACCTACCCTCAGGGAAAATATAGATTTTTTTATTAATCAGTCAAATCATTTTTATTATTTAAATGATGTCCTCTTAAAATAGTATACATTAATGAGTTTCAGCACAGAATTTATTATTATTGCTGACATGAGTTAACTGCCTGCTATGTATTAGGACTTTTTTGATAAGCCAGGATAGGTCAACAGAAGCTTGATTCTTTTTACAGAAACACTGCTCTTTTAGAACGGTGTCTCTCAGCCACAGTCACCTTGAGGAAAAAGATCTGCAATGTGTTTGACAGGCTGCATTAATACTTTAAAGGCACAGAAGACTGCAGTGAAGCATACTGAACCTGCGAGAGTCAAGGGCAACTTCAGGCAATCTGGTGAAGGAAAGCCTCCTGTTGAAGAGATGCTATTTATTATATCATCTAATGAATGAGGTGTTGTTCAAGTCATGTCTGAGGACTGGGAGAATTACAGGTTGAGAAAATGTCAAGTGCAAAGGCCCTGGAGGTAGAGCAACTAGAATGTGCATGGAGAGCTGATCATAATCCCACGTGGCACAGTAAAGAAGACAGTATGGAGAGACCTACAGTGCGGGGTGGCAGTGTTTGAAGTTTATTCTAGGACCAAGGGGAAAGCAGTGATTTGCTGATGTGGTGTACACTTTTATATTTTGTTTTGCAAATAAAGAATATCATTACTACCTAAAGCATATAATCATGATGGCACACACGATGACGGAAGATGGCTGCGCATGACGTATCAGGGAAGAGAAAACAGCGATATGTGGCTGCACATCTTCTGATCCTGGCTGTTTTATAGGAAAGGTATATGTGGCCTTTCTTGTAAGTTCACAGAGGAATAACTCCAGTGGATGTGAAAAACAAAAGAGACTAAAAAGAAAAGGCTGCACCATTCTAGAGTGGAAATGGGAGGCAAGAATGAAACCTTCAAGGCAGGAAGGGGATATCTGCTGAAGTTCTACAGCTGGGCCTCTGCTAGGCACTCCCTGCTTAATGTTGTTATATTCTGGGCTCTCAGAAGAGCCATTTTTTCCCTTCTGTATCTTTCCATTTATATTCACAAGCTGTCCATCTTAGTCGTCCCAACTCTGCTCCGAATGTTTCTGCTGTCCATTCAGTCATTTGATGGTTTCCTGAGTTGCAGTCTCCCCTTTGGCATTTCCTCTCATGTATTATTATTATTATTATTATTATTATTATCATTATTATTATTATTATTATTTTATTATCTGGTGTTTCTTACCTTTTAATTTACAGCTCACCCAAGATGGAGCACTACTTGTTTGAACATCTTGTGTGATCTTACTGGAAACTTGGAGGCTTTCCTTGCTACCCCCAGCCCCTGCCCTTTGCTTTTTAACAATGTGTTCCTTATTTTTTTTCCTGCTTGTTTTTTCCCAGGATCCCCTTACTTTGTTCCTTTTTTAGTGTACAGTGAGCTCACAGCTTCAGAATTCTTTTGTGCTCTGCCAGCATGATTGCGATTCTTCCAGGACGAAGCAATACAGACAAGTACCAAAACCTCCTTTCTGTTTCCCCATTTGTCACCTAACAGTCTAACTGAAGAGACCGAAAATAGGCTCCAGCTGAAGAGGAACCAGGCTAGGCGAATCCTTCAGAGTGATATTTGGATGTTACCACTTAGTCTGTCTTCTCTTTTTGTTTACCTTAATGGTTAAAGAAAAATCCTTCACCGGAAGAAAATTCCAAAGAGAACAAATATCAGGAAATCACAGGAGTATACTCTTGGTGTCACTGTCAGAGTAGGCAGGATAACTAGAATAAATACGCGGTTCATGCACGATCATCAAGTGACAAATGGTTTCTCTCTACAGTGTCTGCCACAAAAGCCCTGTCCTTTCTCCCTTTCTATAAGTCACCATTTCCATGGCTCAGCTCACACTTTGCTCTAAAATTCTTCTGAAGCAGAGTGCTATCATCAGTTATGTGGTTCCGGAAGAATTACAATTTTAAAACTGGAGAATATTTTTGGTTGTGAGCCTAGCCTTTAATGGCTCTGCTGACACCCCATGGGAGACCTTGCCTTGGAGGAGGTGGGAATGGGGGGTGGGTTAGGGGGGAAGGCTGGGGATGGGAGGAGGGAGGACAGGGGAATTTGTGGTTGATATGTAAAATGAATAGAAAATCTCTTAATTTAAAAAAAAAAGGAGAAAAAAAACTGGGAATAAATGAAAAAGAGTAAATCAATTGCTCCAGGTAATAGAATGTGAAAATAACAGAGATGATATCTGCTTGCAGTAAGGGAAGACATTGACAATAGATACAAAGAGAGGAAAATTATGCTGTTGTAATTAAGAGGGAACATGTGTAATGTTATTGACAGATAAGATGTAGGTGTGGTTATTTAGAGAAGGGGAAATTATGAATGTTCTCTGAGCTTTCATGTTTAGTTAGTAAATGGACTGTAGTATTATTTTCTGAAATAGAAATTATTAAATTGGGGGAGTGATAGAAGGTTTGGAAGAAAAGAAAATTAGAGTAAGGAAGTAAGATATATGTTTTCTTGACAAGTTAATTTTGAAAGATCCTTTAGGCAGTCATATGGAATGTCAGTGCTAAATTGAATATATGAGTTTAGGGTTAGAAGAATGATCTATCTTGTTCCAGTGTTTTGGGAGATGTTACTGTGTTCGGAGGCTATCACAACTTTTATAGACAAATGGATGCTAGAAGAAGAAAAGGACCTGATATGCAAATTATTTGTATGTTTGCTAAATAAGACTAAATATTTGAATCATATTATATCAAGTTACCATAACTAGCATAAAAATGATGAGAAGAGAACAAAATAGATTAATTACTTAGCACTTAGCAGTTTGGTAAATATTATCTTGCCTAATCCTTCAATTTATATTATACAAGTAAATATAGATAAGAATAGCATTTGCACAGATCTTGCTAGTTTAAAATAGTTCTGAGCACTAAGAATCTTATTTACTAGGAGAATGCAAATTACATCAACAACCTTAAACCTAGCCACACTGTGAAACTTCTACATATTTCAGTCTTTATAAGAAAACTGAAGAAAGAAATTGTTATATCAGAATGATGAGTTTCTGAAAGGATCTTAATCACAGGATAGTAATTTGGATGGGAGCTCTTGACAGACTATCAGAACACTAGATTTCTAATAGGACAGATTTGAAGAGGTCAAACTATTATAAGGAAGAAAAAATGACCAATAATACAGACACAGTAGAGTATATTAAGTATCTTGGCATTCTGGGAAATGTCTAGTCTTTTGAGATACATAATTTCTGAATGGAGAAAGGCCTGAGTTTTTTAGAACTGACATTCTAGAATATATGGGGAAGACTGAAAAGCATCCCCAATAAATAAGTACATTATAAAACACACAAAGAGGTGACATACCAGATTAGGAATACGGCATGCTGCTGTGTAGTGGAAGAAGGCTAGGGGCAAAGTTAACCAGGGTTGTTGTGTAGACACTACTGCAACTGGAAATTTGTTCAGAACAATGGAGGAAATTGTTTAGTTAGTAAAAAAAAAAATATTGTCAGATTACCTACTCCCGTGGGGTTTGCTCAGACACATTTTTTCAGTGAAGAAACATATGCAGAAGGTTTAAAAGGATCAGGAAGCCATGACTGCAGCAGAAAAAGAAAAGGACAGATCTTTGGTAGCCAGATTATATAAAGTGATATCTCGTACCTTTGATTTAAGGTATGAGAGGATCTGACCTATATTTTGAAAGAAGAATTTTAGTTACTGCATTGGATATAGATGTTTGAGGGACAAGAATAGAATCAGAATGAGCAGTTTGAAGGCTACTGTTGGTATATCATCTCTCTTCACACACTTAAAGACAAAGAAATATCCCCATCTAGGTATGCTCTACCAGAACAGACCTTTAGCAAATATCTTCAGTACTCATTACCACTATAATTTGCTTAGCAACAGTCTGTTCTAGGAACAAAGCTTCCCTCTGCCCATTTGTTACATGTAGCTCTGCTGCATGACAAAGGTTTGTTCAATTGTTAATAACGACTCATGATTTTTGTAATGTGCTATGATGCAGCATCTCTACTACTGTCTGTCTCCTGACTTCTTCCATGGTTGTTTTCAATTTTCTCTCCATATATTTAAAAAAAAATTCTTCCTCGTTCCTAGTCCTACATCTCTTTCACATGCATTCTTTTATTGAAAAATCAAAAATAAATGTAAAATCATTTTCAGTTGGTCACACCACTCACATACACACACATTTTCAAATGCATATAAGTTGTCATTCACATTGTTAGCATTCTTAGAATACTTACGGTTTTAACTATTCCTTGTGTCCTATGTAGGTGTACTAGATACTTTTATGTGAACATGACACAGGCTAGAGTCATCAGAGAGGAGGGAGGCTCAACTGAGAAAATCCCTTCACAACATAATTAAGAAGACCTGGAGGGCATTTCTTAATTAGTGGTTGATGGGGAAGGGCCCATGATGGGTGGTGCCATCCCTAGACTGGTGGTCCTGGGTTCTATAAGAAATTAGACTGAGCAAGTCAGGAGGAGCAAGCCAGTCAGCAGTCCTCCATGGCTTCTGCATCAGCCCCTGCCTTCAAGTTAGTGTCCTCCTTGAGTTCCTATAGTCACTTGATTCCATGATGAACAGTGACGTGGAAGTGTAAGCCAAAGAAACCCTTTGCTCCCCAAGTTTCTTTGGTCCTGGTCTTTTATCACAGCAATACTAACCCTAACTAAGACACTAGGTAATCCTACCCACGCATGCTCAGAGTTTTCTCAAATAAAACTAAAAAATGTCCAACTTTAGAATCTGGATAAGTTATACTTTCTATAAGACATTTTCAAATAAGTGTCTCAGATGTATTTCAGTTTAGCATAAACATATTAGCAATGTTCTTCCCTCCCATGTTTTTCATTCTAACCAAACCCAGTAACTCCAGTTATACAATTTTGAAGATGAATATCCAAATCCCAAATGTAAGATTCTGATTTGATCTACTATAGACATCAAATCCTCTAGGGTTGGCCATGACAACTTTCAGGGGTTCTTAACATATTGATAGGAAAAGGAGAGGATATGGAATTTGATACATAATTTGAAGATCTATATAAAATTATTTATAAAAATAGATATAAGAAATTATTATGGTAAACAAATATGGCACTGGGTTCGATCCTCAGCTCCAAAAAAAAAAAAACCCAAAAAACAAATATGGTTCCAGAAACATAGGCAATAATGATCTAGTATTTACTCACACTATATATCTATTTTCTAGGAGTAATAACTAATTTATATTTGTTTCCATTTTTCTGTATTTCTTCATGTAATTTTCTTGGTATTCATTTAGGACCTTGAAATAATGAGACAGTGAACTATAAAACAGCAATCACACAATGAAACTCAACCAAGTTTTATTATTTTCTTATTTATTGCTTCCAGGTGGAGAAAAATAATAGTAATTGCTAAGACATATCTATAAGTCACCTACTGATGGCTTATGAAAATGAACATAGCCATTATGGTTTGAAACAATTTTAATTTCCTACTGTTGTTGAAATAAGAAAGCCAAAATGGGACTTGGGTGATGGATAAGCAGTCAAGGATGCATGCTGTTGTTCCAGAGGACCCAAGTTTATTCCTTGTGTTCATGGCAGGAGTCTCTTAATCACCTGGCCTGTAACTCCAGCTCTAGGAGTCTTATGCTTTCTTCTAGACTCCACAGGCACCAGCATCCATGCGTGCCTATATCCCAGTACATATATATGCACAACTAAATACAAACTAAATCTAAAGAAGAAAGGCTTCCAAATTGCTTTCATAGGGGAAAAAGAAGAAAAAATATTAACATTCTTCCAATTGTATACCCTCCATATCCTATCTGAGCGCTCTTCTGGCTTCCTCACTTGACATTTTTTTTAAAAAAAATTAATATTAATGGGTATCCTTTTCATTTAAAAGATTCATACCATTTGTATAATATATAATCTATTTAATTTTTTTCATTTTACGTACCAACCTTCCCTCTCTCCCCTTCTCTCATTCCTTCTCCCACCCCCCATTAACTCCTCATAGGGAGTAAGCCCTCTCCTGGATAGTCAACCCTGGCTGGCATACTAAGTTGGGGCAGGACTAAGTCCCTGCCCTGCATCAAGGCTGAGTATGGCATCTTACCATAGGGAATGGGCTATAAAAAGCCAGTTCATGTACCGAGGATTGGTGACTGCCCTAATTGTCATCATAGACCCTGTATCCAGTGGCTGATGGAAGCAGATGCAGAGACCCACAGCCAAGCACTTGGCTGAGCTCCTGGACTTAAGTTGAAGAGAAGGAGGAGGGATTATATGAGCAAGGGGGGTCGAAATTACAATGGGAAAAACCACAGAGGCAGCTGACCCGAGCTAGTGGGAGCTCAAGGACTCTGAACTGACAACTAGGGAGCCTGTGTAGGACCAAACTGTCCCTCTGAATGTGGGTGAAAGTCGTGCAGCTTGATCTGTTTATGGAGCCCCTGGCAATGGGACCAGGACCTATAATTTGTGTTTTTATTGGCAGCCGATGTCTGCTGAGGGAGGAAGAGTGATTCTCCTTTGTGGAACTGGTCACCAGCAGGTGGTCCCAGGAGATGGATAAACACCCATGTGTAGATGTAGAGACAGCACTGATTAGAATGAAGGGGTTGTTAATAACAGTAAAAGAAAAGCAAAAAAAAAAAAACAAAGGACATGAAAGTAAGGGAAGATCCCAGAAGAGCACTAGAGGGAGCTGGAAGGAAGTAGAATGCATTTTGTTCCTTTCAAGATACTTGAGTCTGCTCATGTTCCTGGTTCAACAGCCTTTTGTGTCTTCATGGGTAACATGCAAATCTCTCCAGAGTCTCCTTTGCTTCTTCAGTGACTTTCTCCATGCCGGTTACTCTACTGTAGAATACATAATCACTCTTTGACTCCACTGGACCCACCCAGATAAAGACAATCTCTCTCCACCTTAAATTTATTATCAAGTTAATTTCATCTATAAAGCCATGTAAGGTAAACTTAGTTCATTCATGGATTCTTGGATTATTATGTAAATATTTGGGGAGGTCATTTTGCTGCCTACTATAAAATCAGGCCCATTACTTGCACCAAAAATAGTCATAGTTTTAAAATATTGCCATGTCAAATTGCTCACTATCACTATCCAAAAAATCTTTGATTCATAGAGAAGTTACTATATTAGATATCAATACTAATTTCAGAGAATTTATTGCAAGCTTACTTAGTTCATATACAATTTTTCAAATTAATATAATATATAAACTGCTGATACAGATTATTTTACTTACAAAGAATACAATGAATAGTGATACAGTTAGAACTGGGAGGATCTTTTGGGAGAAATATTTTTAACCTTTTCCATTGTAATGCAGGAGAAGCATAGATTTATGAAAATAAATGGCATGCCTATGACTGTTTAGTTGATCAATGATTGGATAGACAGAAGAACTAGGATTCGCCTCTGTTCTATTTTTGATGTGGGAAATGTTGTCCTGAAATTAAGCTAAACTCAACATACAATAAAAATTTATGGAGATTTGCCAGCATATCTTTTAACATTTTCTTTTGCTGTATGCCTATTTTATTTTGGATGTCCCTATATTTCTGACACTACAAAAATGAAAAAAATTCAAAATATTCAGAAAGATCCTGATTATTTAATAAAACAGAATTACAAAAATGTTTATGTTCATTTCCGACTTGGGTTTCTACATCATTGAAGAAATCAAATGGTTGCTAGGGTCACATATTTATTTCAAATACTTACTTAAAAAGAAAATATTAATGGGCCTAATTTTAAATGGCATTTTGAAATGATTATAATTTAAATAGCTCTAGCTTCCTATTCTTAAATGAGACAGGGTCCAAAATAAACAGTTTAGTGGATATGAACTTGACTTAAAATGTTTTTAGAGGGTAAGACACTTACTTCTAAGTCCTAGTTAACTTAGCTTTGTGATTTCTGTATGCATTTGACATTGTGTTTTTGTTTCTGATAAGCCTACCAATTTAAATCGACAGAGATAAATTCATATTATAATTTGGGTCTTTGCGGTTATTGGATTTGTTCCCCTTATATATAAAAGCATGAGTCAAGCAGCCCTGTGATGCCGAAAGTCTTAGCAAAGGGAGACAACCATTTATTCTGTCACTTCATAATGGCAGCTTTTTATCCTCCGACCCAAGGTCAATTGCATTGTCTTTGGTGAAAGATAGGGAAGAACTGCTAAGAAAGATTTTACTGGGCAGCCAATCTGAATCTGTTTCCTCTGATGAAATGTCAATAGCTTCCTAGGACAAAATGTAGTTTTTTTTAGAAACAAAGGTGAAATTGCTTTAGAATGTATGGCCACAAATCAGTCCCTTTCAATATAAAATATCGGAGAGGGAAAAATTAAGACATAATCCAATATGCTGTTATGTTTCCAACTTTTTACTTTAATTCATCAAGCATATTACATTTTCTCCAAAAACCAATTTAAAGAAGCATTGATGTTCTTCTAATGGTTTTAGAGACATAAAACATGTAGTAAAAAGTCCAATGCTCTGAACCTGGACATCCTTAAGAATGCATAAGGGATCAGAATCTCAGAAGGCATAGGTTCACATGACAGCCTATGTACCATGATAGAAAAGAAACCAGAATGTGAAGCCTATGTATTAGCTACTTGAAATAATGGAACTCTGTGGATGACATTTTATGAATGGAGTACAAGGTACATTTATTATTTTACACAAACATTGAATTCTGTCTTTGAAAACTTTGCACATCTTTGTTTGCTCCATTTAAAAATGCAGTTTATAAAAACTTTGTATCATTGAGGTTTGCATTCACTACTTGGCAAGCTGCTGGCAAGTTCAAGATCTACCTCTAATACAGACTACTGTTAGGGCCAGTTTGGTCACTTGGCAAGTTCCTCTCTCAAAAATAAAACTTAAGAAAGAGGTGGGGGGGATACAGGTTAGTGATAAGATGTATGTCTAGCATGTACCAGGCTCTAGATTCAATTCTCAGTATTCAATAAAAAGTTCTACTATGTATAAATCAAGCAAGTATAATTTTTATACTTAGTATGTTTATTATTGTAAGGCATTTTCTCAATTATCAGATCAAGAGGTGAGGGTCCAGCCTATTGTGGTACCATCTTGGGACTGGTGGTCTTGAGTTCTGTAAGAAAGCAGGCTAAGTAAGCTAGGGAGAGAAATCGTGTAAGGAGCACCCTTCCATGGCTGCTGCATCACCTCCAGCCTCCAGAATCCTGACCTGTTTAGTTCCTGTGTCCTGGATTCCTTTGCTGATGAAGAGCAATATTAAAATGTAATACTCCCTTTCCTCCTGAACTTGCTTCTCAGTCATTGGTGTTTTTGTCACAGCAATAGAAACTCTGACTAAGACAAATAAGTAGTTTTTTTTCTTCAGATACATCTGTGGCATTATTAAGTATAATGACTATGATGAAAAATTAGAGCTGACTATTCTAATTCTGAAAGCACATAGCTGGAGATGAAGAATGGATCGAGAAACAAACATTAACCTGTTGTTGAATACAAGATCCTGCTATACTTATAATGACTGTTTTTTGATGTGGGATAATGCTCTTGCACACTGTAAAGA
Organism: Peromyscus aztecus; assembly: GCA_902168405.1. NCBI lineage: Eukaryota > Metazoa > Chordata > Mammalia > Rodentia > Cricetidae > Peromyscus > Peromyscus aztecus. The sequence goes on from CABHPQ010137802.1 coordinate 28,062, forward strand.
TTTGTCACTCGTATAGGTTTAATAAAACACTGATTGACCAGTAGACAGGCAGGGAGTATAGGTGGGGCATCCAGACTAGGAGAATTCTGGGAAGAGGAAAGAGGAGATGGGATTGCCAGCCCGATGCAGAGGAAGTAAGATGAGAATGCTGTAGGGAGAAAAAGTACCAAGCCATGTGTCTAATCATAGACAATAATTATGGGTTAATTTAAGCATAAGAGTCAGTTACTTATAAGCCTGAGCAAAATGTCAAACAGTTTTTAATTAATATAAGTCTCTGTGCTGTGGGATGTCTCTCTGTATGCTGTGAATATGTGTTAATCCCATTGGTTAACAAATAGAGTTGCATTGGCCAATGGCAGGGTAGAATGGAGCCAGGTAGGAAATCAGAGAGAGAGAGAGAGAGAGAGAGAGAGAGAGAGAGAGAGAGAGAG
>CABHPQ010137803.1:0-10855 GCA_902168405.1 Peromyscus aztecus
TCATTTGCATCAGTATACAAAAATATCCTAAACAGAAGTAGAAACATATATAGAGTATGACAAATACAATTTTACATTTGTATCAGTATACAAAAATATCTTAAACAGAAATAGTAACATATATACAGTATGACAAACATAATTTTACATTTGCATCAATATTCAAAATATCTTAAACAGTCAGAGGAACACATGTACAATGTAACAAAAATAATCTGTATAATATAAAAAAATTCATACCAGTGATAATTACTTAAAACTAATAGTCTATATTTTAATCCAGTCATGCCTATCCTCTTTTTTTAACCAAATGAGATCCCTGAGTTTAATCTCTATTGTTCTGCCTCCAACCCTATAACAACTTATTACCAACCCCCTACAGATGACAATTATCCATAACCCTGAGGAAACCCCCGCCACACACACACACACACACATAAAGGGAAAGTGGCATCTTGTTCTTAGAATTACTTCCTGATATTTGGGGGGCACGGCTCTGTTTCTTTGGGACCCTGTAAGAACTGAAACAATGGTTAAGTCTTAGGAGAACTAGCTGCAACATTTGTAGGCAGTCTCTGAGTAATGGGTAAAGCATATCTGAAGTTCTGCCTGGAGTGGTGCAAGAGGGTGGACCATGTCAGCAAGCTGCTTTAGAATTGTCTTGAGCAGTTTGTAGTCCAAAGCTGATCTTTGGGTGGTGTTTATCTGGCACAGCCATATCTAGATGTAATGGCAGAAATCATAAAGCCAGCATAGCTGCTTGACAAAGATCCAGCAAAGCTGAGCCACATGATGGCTGCCATGCCACCTTTGGTTTTCATCTCCACCTGTTGCATACTTGCGGCACTTTTAATATTTGTACAATTTGGGGATATTGGATTGATGGAGAATTTCTTATAATTCATTTATGCCTTCTCCCAGGAATGCTGCTTCTAAGCTTCCCCCAGGAAAGTCCTGAACATACTATCCTGCCCCCTGTCCGCTTTGAGGGAGATATCCTTATCTACTTGAAGGTCTTCCTTACGCCTTGGAGGTTGTGACACATAAAGAAGCCAGAGGTCTCTTCATGAGGCTATGAAACATCTATCCCTGTACTTACTCAGGAACAAGATAATGAAAACAAAGTAGACTCAAAGAAGTCAACAAGATTCGGTGGACTAGAGGAGTTGTCCACAGTTCAGATTAAAAGCCTCTTTACACTGTACACTCAGACAACTACGTGGCATACAACTCTGTCCTACACAGAGACATATTGATGAGCAAAGTATAAAGTGGAAAGATGATAAAAGTATGAGATGTTAGGACCTCCATTTCTCAGAAAAGTTAGCTCATGCAGAACCACTATAATGTCATATGACCAAGGAACAATAGAATGCCAGAATTAGACATATAGACAAATTCTATAAAGATGTAAATGTGAACTTTTATTGTATTATGGCAGAATTTGAATAATAACTGCAGCATCTTTGGCCTGAGTATTTTTCCTGTCCACTCTGACCACTAAGAGTTAATAAGACACTCCTTGGGACATGGCAAAATGCCCAGGGTGGTTGAAGATTTTGTTTTGGTCTAGTGTCCTTGAAGCAACCAAAGCTACCAGCCTGAGAACAGGCTGTCATATGCCTCTAGATTCTCAAAAATTGGGTTATGGGGTTAATGAGTAAGAATGATAACTCTATTTATTAATGATGTTAAAACTTGAGGGAAAATGATTGGAAATGATAACTCTGTTCTGTTGTATTTTACTAATGGTGACTAAAAAAAATGAGCTAAAGGAAGTGAAACACATGTCCAAAACCAAAAATGATATGATCTATGTTTTGGAACATCATGAATGTATCCCTGCTTACTAAATTATGTATAATTAAAGAAACACTCTGGCTGCTAGTCAGTCAGGCTGCAAGATTCTCCTGACCACCATTGCCTGGCTCACTTCATTCCCCCGCCGACTCCTTACATCCTTTGCAGGACCCATCCACCACTGGGGTTGGCTCTCGGCATTTATCGACTCAATGACGTAATTATGATCCAGGTAGAATTGTTGTGGGGCCCCATCATCTTTTTGGAGACTTCAGGGATCGATGTTAGGAAAATTTTTTGTTCACTGGAAAACTTAAACATTATTAATATCAAAATGGAAAATTTAAATATGAAGATAGTATTGTACCTAAAGAAAAGTCCTAAAAAATCAAAATAAGTATGAGGGGAAAGAGATTTGTGAAAACAATAATCCCTAGATTTTGGTTTCCTTCTTTTACATACCAGGTGGCTCTTCTGATAAGAGACACAGACTCTGAATTTTTCCTTTAACAACATGCTTGGGTTTAGAGAAAGATAGAGCCACACCACAACTCCAAAGCCCTATTTAGTTTTTAATTGAGTCAGGACAACAAATATTTCGAGAGGTAAAGAGATTTTATCTTGTAGAAGTAATTATACCATCATGCCAGATTGTTTCCTTTCTTGGTAAATTTTTCGAGACAGTTCACCCTTCTTCTTTAGATGTCTTTCTTCTTCTTTAGATGTCTTTCTGTCCAAAGGTCCTTGACATCCTTTATGGTGAATATTTTTATTCTCCTGTAAAGAGCTTAGGTGAGTTTTCCTTACAACTTGTAGAATTGTTACAATGGTGAATGAGCTATCACTTCTCCTCATCAAGAGGTTTCTCCTGTTTGAATTGAATTTTTTTTGATGGTATCTATAGCATTTCTTCTCCTGTGGAGACAAAAGCAAAACCCCTTCCCTAACGCAACACATATCCTGGTTTCCATTCTGAGGTTAACAAATTTTTAAAGTATATAGGCTGATTTAACTCAGTAGTTTTTTCTGTTGTCCAATGTCTCTTTGCAGCTCTTGTTCCTTTCTCATTAGCATTTAGAATATTTAAAGTTAATAAGGCATTATACAATTTGTCTCTGGGGGTCTTTATTACCCCTTTCTGCTTGTTTAGCATTTCTTTTAAAGTGCAATTTTTTCTGTAACTGCTTGGCCTGTTGGATTGTGTGGTATACCTGTAATATGCTTTATATAATAATAAGAAAAAAAACTGTTTCATTTTACTAGAGACATATTCTGGAGCATTGTCAGTCTTAATTTGAAGAGATATTCCCATGATGGCCATGACTTCTAATAGATGTGTAATTACAGAATTGACCTTTTCTGAACTCAAAGCAATTGCCCATTGAAATCCTGAATATATATCTATGGTATGGTGTACATATTTTAATTTTCCAAATTCTGCAAAATGAAACACATCCATCTGCCAAACTTCATTTCTTTGAGTCCTCTTAGGGTTATTCCTGCAGGTAGTAGAGTTTGATTATACAAGGAACAAGTAAGATGTTTTCTTATAATTTCCTTGGCTTCTTGCCAAGTGATGGAAAAAATCCTTTTTCAAACTCTTGCTATTGACACCATGTCTTTTATGAAACTCTGAGGCCTCCAGCATATTTCCTACTAGTAACTTATCAATTTCATCATAGAGGACCTGGCAGACTCATATGGTATCTAATATGTGTTATATATATATGGGATAATTCCTATTCCTGACTGTTTCCTGTAACTATATAAATAGCAAAGCTAATTCAGATTCAACAGGAATATGTTCAGATGTTTCAATGTGTAAAACAACTCCTTCTGCATATTGAGAGTCAGTAACTGTGTTAACAGATTCTGTAAAATCCATCAATACCATGAGAATAGCATATAATTCTGACTTTTGGACAGAATCTTAAGGGTTTTGAGCCACTTTACTTAAATTTCCTGATTTGTAACCTGCCTTTCCTGATTTATTTGTGTGAGTATAGAATGTGGGGGCTCTGGTTATTGGTGTTCCCCATACAATGTGAAGAAGGACTCAACTGGCTCCTTTTATGAATTGAAATCTCTTGCTTTGAGGGTATTTGTTGTTAATCTCTCCCAAAAAATTACTGCAAGCTCTCTGTCAGTATTCATGTTTTGCCCACAAAGAGGACATTTCAGCTTTAATAAAGGGTTCTATAACTTCTTTTGGGTCCATTCTTGTCAACTGATGAAGTCTTAATTTTCTTTTAGAATCAACTCGGAAACTTTTTCCACATATGTCCTTAATTTTTTACTCTGTTTGTGTAGGAGAAATATCCATTCTAAGATAATATCTTCCCTCTGCATTAAAATCTATGTAGGGGAATGCATAGAGGGTTATATAACCAGAATGCAATCAAGCTCTGGATCCAAATGATCTACATGTGAATCCTATAATTTCTTTTCCACCAAAACTAATTCTCTGTCAGATCTTGCTGTTAATTCTCTCAGACTATTTAAGTCCTTGTCACCTTTAAGATTTGAAACAAATTACTTAGTTCTTAAGTTGTTACTCCAGTAGCATGCTGTAGGTGGGTAAGATCTCCCAGCAATCTTTGGAAGTCATTAAGAGTCCACAATTGATCTCTCTTCATTTGTATCTTTTGGGGTTGAATTTTTTGTAGATGTATTTTATATCCTAAATAATTAATAGAACCTCCTCTTTGTATTTTTTCAGGAGCAATTTGTAATCCCCAGCAAGGCAAAACTTTCTTTAAACATTTTTTTTCTAAAGTGTCTACATTTGAATCATCTAACAAGATATCATTCATATAATGGTAAATTATAGATTGAGGAAACTGTACACAAATTATTTCCAGTGGCTGTCATAGAAAATATTGGCACAGGGTGGGGCTGTTTAGCATCCCTTGTGGGAGAACCTTCCACTGATATCTTTTAACAGGCTGAGATTATTATAAGTAGGCACCGTGAAGGCAGATTTTTTTTCCCTATCCCTTTCTTGTAGTAGTATAGTGAAGAAACAGTCTTTTAAGTCAATAACCATAATAGGCCATCCTTTAGGTAACAGAAAGGGCAAAGGAATTCTAGGCTGTAGAAAATCCATCAGCTGAATTACTTTATTTATGACTCCAAATCTGTCAGCATTCTCCATTTTCCAGATTTCTTTTTAGTAACAAATACAGGACAATTCCAAGAACTGGTTGATTCTTCAATATGGTGAGCATTTAGCTGCTCCTGTACTAGCTGTTCTCAGGCCTGTAATTTTTCTGATGTCAAAGGCCAGTATTCTACCTAGACAGGTGTGTAAGTTAACCATTTTAAAGGTAGGGCTATTGGTACTTCTGAAAGATCAACAGCTGTTGTTTCCCTGTTTTTGTACAGCCTGAATTGTCAGTGACTGTTCTTTATAATACCTTTTAATACTTTTTCCAGAAATATATGTTAGTCTATGATTTGTTTCTGAGATTGGAGGAATGTTAATCTGAATATTCCACTACTGTAACAAATCACATCCCCATAAATTCATTGCTATATTAGCCACATATGGCTTCAACTTTCTTCTCTGTTCTTCAAGCCCTATACATTCAACCCATCTTGTGCTTTGTTTTACCTGCAATAAGGTTCTAATTCCTAAAAACTGAATGTATTACTCCGAAAGAGGCCAATTTGGATGCCATGATTCTGGTGTAATTATAGTTACATCTGCCCCTGTGTCCAGAAGACCTTCAATTACAATGTCATTTATTCACACTCATAGCCTTGGTCTTTGATCATTTATTTAAGTCTGCCAAAATAATCATTTTATGGTTTCTCCTGGAACTTTTGTTTCATTTCTAAAGCTATTGTATCATCCAGAGCAGTATTGTTTTTTTCCATAGGCATTAGGTCCTTTATTTGCTCTGGGGATAAGTTTCCCCCATGGTGACAGGGAATGACTAAACCAAGTTTGACATGGGGGCCTACAAGAGGCCCCTTAATGCATTTCCCAGTGGTAAAGTGTTGCCCTGCTTATCCCTTGTTGATCTGCATTTCATTGGTCCAATGTCAGCCTTTCCCCATTTTCTACATAATCCAGAGGGTTGGGGCCTTCTGTTTGCATCATCCCTAGACATTGTTTCTAGGAACACCCTGCCTATAGTTTCTTCTGAAATGACCTTGTTTACCACGATTAAAACATTTGACATTTCAGTTTTTCCTTATGCTTTGGAAATCACCTCTTCTACCCAAGCATTATCATAGTCAAGAGATTCATTATTGACTGTATGTTGGATCTATTCTTCTCTGGGTGCTGATGGCCCAGTTATCCTTTTGCACTGTAAATTAGCGTTTTCAAAAGCCAAAGATTGAATTGAAAGTGCTTGCCATGTAAACATGAGGACCTGAATCTGATTCCCAGCACCCACAAGAAAAACCAGGTGTGGTGGTGTGCACATATAATACCAATACTGGTGAAGCAGACACAGGTGGATCAGTGAGACTTGATAATCAGCCTGCATGTTGTAATTAGTGAATCCTGCATCCCAGTGAGAGATCCTATTTCATAAACCAAGGTAGACAGTTGAGGAACAACACCCAATGTTGACCACTGACCTGTACATGCATATGCACATGTGCACTTGCACACTCAAAACACACACACACACACACACACAGGTGTGTGTGTATGCATACATGCAAATGTGAAAACATTCAGTATCAGTCACAGGGGAATGCAAATATAATCATAACTATTTCTTGCCCATTGAGGTTGGCTGAAATTTCAAGTTCTATTAGCCTCAAAAATGTGAAAATGTAGAAATACTGCAGTATATTTGAAGAGATGTGTGTGTCAGGTGCTCAACAATCTCATTGCTAGTTATTTGTCCAGAAGATGAAAGTATATGTCCACTGGCAGGTACCACAGACATATCCACACAGGTTTGATTTACTAAAAATCAAAACTGAAACCAGTCCACATATTCATCTGTTGGAAAATAGATAAAATGTCTGATTCCCCAACAGAACTCAGCAGTTTAAAAGATCTACTGATATTTGGTCAATGTGGATACATTTTAAAATCTTCATATTAAGTGAAAGAATCAAACACAAGAGTCCATTCTGTACAGTTCATCCTGTAAGAAGTGAACAGCAAATGGAAATTATTTAAGATGATAGAAATGGGAAGCTTAACTACCCACAGACTGAGAATTGTCTAACGGGGACCATTCTAGGATAATGGCTATAATTTCATTGGAGTGGCATTTAAACTAATTTATACAGTTACCAGAATACACTAAAATTTGTGTTTCAATTATATAAATTTTACCCTAATAAGGAAATAAGAAAGGCCGGAGAACTGGCTCAGTGGTTAAGAGAAACAAAGTTTGCTGCTCTTGCAGAGAACCAAAGTTTGATTGCCAGCACTCATGCCAGGCGCTTCACAATGGCCTCTAACTACAGCCCCAGAGGACCCAGTCCCCTCCACTGGCCTCTGTGGACACTGCACTCATGTGCACACACTCAGCACACAAAAACACTCATACACATAAATAAAAATAATAGCAATAAATAAATAGACAAGACACTATAGCTATTTTGATAACTATCCACAGTGAAAGGTAGAGTTTCAGGTGTATAATAGCTCTCTGCTTTGAACAATAAGCTTATAAACCTTGGCATAATGGCCTTGTGTGATTGGACCTTGCCTAAGCCTTCTACCTCCTGCCCCTGCCTTCCTCTCAGGTTCATACCATGCTATTGCTACTGTCTGAAGTAGGGAAATTCCTGGTATCTTATTTAGAATCTTGCTTGTTTTCTTCATTACATTTTTTATAACTTTTTTTTCTCTTTATACTTTTTCACTAGCAAAGAAGTTCCAAGAGACTGAGAACTTCGTCCTTCTCACCTTTGCATCACTGATGTATTCCCAGAACATCACCTGGCTCAGTATTTATTGAATGTGTCAATAAATACATGAATATTCATGTCATCCCATATGTCATTGCAGTGTTTGGACTCCAATCCTTAATTATTTAGGCAATTTCATTGTTTCTTCTTTGCAAACAAAACAGACCTTTAAACTGGGTCACAAGAATTTTTGGTTCACAGCTCCTCTTTTTGCTCCTTCTCCATTGCAGTCTTTGTATTCTCCATTTCTTCCCCAAGCACAGCTTACCAGAGACATCATTTAGTAGTATCCCTCATGATAACATTTGATCTACTCAACATACTCAGTCCTCATATCTGCTCTCTTCCTGTTCCTGACAGAATAGCTCACAAAGACAGCTTGGGGGTGGGGGCGATATTTAATTAGTGATTTCAAAAGGTCCTTCTACCATGACAGGTTAGATGTGGCAGAGCAGCCCACTTCACCTCATGGTGGGCCAGGAAGTAGAGACTTCTAAATTTCTGTTGGACTCTACCTTGGTCTATTTCCTCAGCCTGGCTCCAGCCCACATTCAGAGCAAGTCCTTCCCTCTTGATTGAGCCTCTTTAGAAATGTTCTCACTCACACGCACATGCCTCAGTGTTCTCGGCAATTCTCTAGTAGACACTGATCTTCAAACTCTTCTACACCATGAGAACGGTATTTATGCCTACCCACCAAGTGGTGCTTTTGTTTTTAAAACACATGTGTTGCTATATTACTACAATATGTAACATTCACAAAAACAACATTTAAAAGGATGAGATGGAATTTTTAATATATTTATTTTGGCACTTCAGGTCAGTTGTGTGCAGCTGAAGTGAAGGCGAGACCACATTTAACATTGATGTGAAAGACCACACAAGTGTTAATGCAGTTGAATTTTAACTTTCATTTTAATTGATGATGACTTGAAAACTTTTTCATTTTTAAGTTAAATGATGCTATCATTTAGTACAAGAGGAATGCATTTTATTTTTATTTTTATTTTTTTTGGTCTGAAATGTACTCTGAAATCATCTCATAGTATTTTTAATGCTAGCTATTTTCCCACAGGATATAGAGACTATTTTATAAGTAATAATGAGATTATAGGTATTTTATAGGTAATAATGAGATTAGAAAAGCAGGGAATGGGAAGCATAGAAGAACTATAGAATTGACTATGTTGGGATTTTTGTTTGTGTTTGCTGTTTTGTTTTGTTTCGTTTGAGACAGGGTCTCATCTAGCACTGCCTGGGTTGGACTGTCTATGTAGATAAGGTTAGCATCAAAGTCACTTAAATCCATCTGCTTCTGCCTCCCAAGTGCTGGGATTAAAGGTGTATCCCATCATGCCTGACAAAAAACACAATGTTGATTTTTTTTTTTACTAATTACACTATAAATATTAATAATAGTTTTTTTTTAATGAAATGCCTCCTTGAGGAATTGACACTTATTGAAGAGTGGGCATGTAATACATCCATAGAGAAGTTGCTAATGTGGGGGAAGCCGTTTATTTTAAGATAAAAAGTAAGGTTTTAAGAAAGCATCAACTTGGCGGTACAGCAGCTGAGACAGTGTGTGGATTTTCAGCCTGGTGTGTTACCATTGAGACATTAAGGAAGCAGAATATAAAAATGAGCCTCTCTCGGTTTGAAGCAAACCTAATCTTTGTGGTCATGGCCATGGTCTAAATCTATTAAAGATGTTCAGATTTGGTGTCCTTGGTATCACTGTGGGGTGACCTGAATAGTGAGCAATAAACTTGTGTATTAAAATTCAAGTTGGAAGATATGTGCTTAGGAAGTGAAACCGACAGTTAGTGCTTCATGTCTGTCTCTACAAAGACTAAGAGCCTATGTAAAATGACAGGTGCACTCTTAGGGAGAGAAACCCATAATGTTTTCCTATTTAGTAGCTGACAGTGTGTCCCAAGGTAACACCAGCTTACGGGGATGGAACAAGCATGGTTATTAAAGGCTAGCGGTTTCTCAGTTCATACAAATTGAATTTTTTCATAGGCTGGAGGACTGTGGAAATCTAGTGTAGAGTGATGAAATAAATTAGCATATTAAGTGAATTTATACATTAAGGCCTGTGAGCAATTTGAATTTAAGAAAGAAATTTTATTACTTCTTGAAAGAAAATGACAACGCTTCAATTCTTTGTTCGAACTCCGTGTTGGAAAAGGCTTATTTGATGAATTATATCATTTTGGTGATTATCCAAAGAAATGTATTTTAAATTCATGGGAATCTTTCTTCTTTCTTGTCTTTTTTTGTTCAGAATTACTGATTTAGGAAACATCAAAAGAAGATTGTATTTATCAACAGTCCATAAGGAACTGTCCTCAACCCCTCTTCATGCAAAAATCCCACTCTTCATGATCAAGCGTAAAATTGTAAGTATCACATGAATGTTGCCTAAAATAGGATTAAATTTAATTCCCAAGGTATTCATTTTGGGCCTTTTCTGTATAAGGCCTTTTGTTAGGTACCATGGTGCTATTAAAAGTGAATAAAACACACACCTTTCCTCCCTGCCCCTTGAAATCTACCAGGTAAAGAGTACTATTTGAATACAGTGTCACCAAAGCTGTGAAGGAAGCACACTGGAAGGAGAGGCCACCAACTCTGTCAAAGGGAAATTATTGTTGGCCAGCTGCAGGCTTCATGCAGGGACAGCAGTGGGTGGACTTGGAAAGCATGTAAACAGGGAGACACAGGAGACCTAGCACCCCAGACAAAGGGACAACATGGGCAGAATCTTGGAGGCTGGAAGTGGTACATCTCTCAGTAACACAGGCTAGTCATCACTATCATCAGATTTAAAACAGCTGAAGAAGCATAGTAGCTCAGCACAGAAGCCTGGCACAGCGGAAGACTTGACATCCTGGTGACTTCAGAAGGGTCTGCTTGGTTGACTAGACTTTCTCAGGCTTTGGTCAATCTGAGTTTTATTTTAATGGTACTGCTCACAGCACCATATTTGTGTACCACCTGTTCTAGAATATACTTAGTTCTTTACGTTAAATTGACCCACTTTTTTGGTTTTTTTTTTTTTTTTTTTTGAGACAGGTTTTCTCTGTGTAGCTTTGGAGCCTGTCCAGGAACTTACTTTGTAGACCAGGCTGGGCTTGAACTCACAGAGATTCACCTGCCT
>CABHPQ010137803.1:10955-40190 GCA_902168405.1 Peromyscus aztecus
TTTTTTTTTTTTAACTTCAATTTATTTTAAAAGAAAGCTTCATACAAGTTGTATAAACAGAAAAGTTAGTACGATCTTCCAAAATAAAATGTGAATAGGGCTGGGGAGATGGCTCAGTGGATAAATGCTCACCACTTAAGCATGAGGATTAGAGTTTAAATCCCCAGAACCCAGATTAAAGCTAAGTAAGTGTAGCAGCCACTTGGAATCCCGACATTCAGGAGGCAGAAACAGAGGGTGGGAGTCCCTGGGTCCAGCTGACTTATCAGAATTGCTGAGCTATGGTTTCAGCAAGTGACCCTGTCTTGATAAATAAAGAGCAATCAAGAAAGACAATAATGTCAACTTCAGGCCTCCACACACATGCACTGTGATGGAGAAGAGGAGGAACTTATTAAAGCTGTGGAAGCTGGCCTGTAGGTATGTGATACAGAGCTTGTCTTATATGCATTAGATTCTGAGTTTCATCCCTACCACCACAAAACACACATAAAAAGGAGAAAAGGAAAACGGTTCTGTGGTTGGAGGAAATTGTTTTGATAGTGAGGTCTACAATGATTTGAATGGGTAGAAAGTGAAAATAATGTGACCATTTGCTGTAATTTGAGCTAGAGTTCATGAGGACTGGGTGGTAGCAATAGAAGAATAGATGTGAAGCAACCTGAGGTTCATGTATCTAAATGAACTGAGACACATGTACACAGGGTACATGCAGATATGTGGTGCCCTTTCCTCTACAAGAGTAAACACAAGAACTAGGGTTGAGACACTTGCTGTGTTTTTAAATGTGTGTGTGTTTATATATAATTTAAACATATACATAATGCAAATACTTTGTACAGCTTAAAGATAGGTCATTCCTGGACATGTGTACATTGAGCAAAGCCAAATGGACTTAATAGGATGTGTGTGTATATGTATGTGTCTATGTGTATATATGTGTGTGTGCTGTTTATATATATATATATATTATATATATTAATAAAATATATTTCTATAAATATAATATTTATAGAATAGATGAGAATTAAGTAATTTGAGAGGGGGATATAGTAGTTGGGAAATGGAGGGGTTAATGATGTAGATATAGTGCTCATGTATGAAATTCTCAAAAATTAATAAAAATAATAATAATATTGCTAGTCTGAAAATTCTTGTGTTCATTTCATCTACAAAATACAGATAATATGAAGCATATAAAGTATATGTACCACAAAGTTGTTGGGATTTACATATTTTAATAATAAAGCTTTTAGAAGAGTGCCTGGTAGTACAGTAAGCCCTGGGTAAAGATCATAGCTGCTGTTTGCACTTCAAAGGCTACTTCCTATAAAGCCCATGGATTGGTCCTCTGTAAAAATTGCTCATCATTGTCATTGCATTTCCCAACCCTCATAACTGTTTCTTTCATTCTGCCTTTCACTCACCTGTTTACTTGCCTGTCTTCTCCATCAGACTATTAACATGTCCTGTTGAGCTTTTACCCCTAGTTTTTGTCAATACATGGTACACAGTAAGTACTCATATACTTTCTAGACAAATTAGCAAGTCTGATGTACCTCCTGATAAAATAATAAGGATTTTGTAGCCAAATTATATAAACTTTATAATGTTCTTGGTGATTTAACAAATGTCTAGGAGTGTTCAAAAAAATGCTGAGAACTTGCTTTCACTTCCCTCGTTTTCCTCCAAATTCAACAGTGATGAAGCAGAAAGTTGATACACTCTCTTCCCAATGAGTGTCTATTGAACTAAAGTTGAGTAGTATTTTAAGAACAGTTTTTATTCCAAGCAGTTAGAGATGCTAAGCATACCCCATTCATTCAGGACGCCATCCCTGAAGCCCTGTTGCCCTTGGTCAGTGTGATACTTGCCGTAGTTTTCTGCTTTGGGGCAGGGAGCAGATTATTCATTTTTTTTTCTATCCATTATCATTTGTATCTGTCTTGATGGTAAGCCTCAACAGAGCATTCTAAAAGCACATCAGCTAACATTTAAAAGTTTGAAGATCTCATACAAAATTCCTGACTGTTGGCCTCTGGAGACACCTAAGGTTTCCTAGTCTGAGACCACTACATGCTGTGAACTTCAGTCCTCTTAGCTGATAGGTGCGCGAGTGCCCTGAGACCCTTCCATTTTACTCAGCTGTCTGTCTGGGACTTCGAGGAGTCCTGGTTCAGAATAGAATTGCTGAAATGTTCACTTTTCCTGTTCTGTAGCTAAATCCTATAGGAGCCAACAGGCAATAAAATTAAATTCTTATAGCCAAACCGATCTGAATATTTATATATAGACCACTTTCTGTTTCAATTATCTTTAAATGTTAACCTTCCAAAGTTATTTTCCATGTTATTCTTAATTATGAAGATTCACTTTAACCTTTAAGTTTCTGCAATTTATATTTTTAACTTGAGTTTTCAATGGCAAGAACAATTTTAAAAATTAATAACCATCACATTAAACACAAAGTACCCACTTAGTCAAGACTCACTGGAATCCATTTCATTTCTTCTTTACTACAACTTCTGTTAGCTGGTGATGGTGTAAAATGCACATCAGTGTCTTGCTACCAAAATGTGCTATAATGTATAATAAATTTAATTCTGTTTGAATGGGAAGTTAATTATGAGCTGTTGCTCAGAATGAATCTTTCACTAGAGATAGAGCAGAACAATGTGATAAATTACTTTTAGCAATCTTCTCACCTCAGACACCTAGTGTTTCTCATTTAAATGGATAAAATCATTCCTTAGGACTTGTACCTTCTTTAACCAAACGCTAGTGGCATATGTTATAGATTTTAATACAAGCTGGAGGTCTAGTATATTGCACCTAAAATTGCTCAAGAACTGTCTTCTTCATTTTCCTCAAACATCATGCTTCCCATTGAGCCAATGATTTTTGTTAGGGTCCTGAAGAAGTCCCACAAAAGACCACCATTCATGTATGCAATCAACAAGAACATTGGTTATCTTGAGAATAAAGGTACCAGCATGTTGGGGTCACATATCCTACACAAAGGCAAAATGGTACCACGAAAGACCTTGCAGGCTCTTTTAAAGCACAGCTAAGGGGAGTTCCTAAGGCAGTTAGATCATTTTATCTATGATTGACTTAAGTGAATGGCAATTATGTTAGTACATTCCTAATTGGCTAGGGCTAGCAAGGCCTGGCTAAGGTTATGACTTTTCCATTTTGGGGCAAGTCTGGATGAGTTCCAGGCTCTGTCCTTATTTGGTTATTACCTTGAGCTACTGTGAGGCTGGGGCAGGGGAGGTTGGGTCAGGCCTAGCATACCTTGAGCTGCTGTCAGGGGCATTAAAGATTGATTGTCCTTTGTTCGTAGCTTCCTCAGAAATGTCCTGCTCAGTTTCAAGAAGCAGGAACTGAGGCCTAGTTCTTAACTAAGTTATTAGGAGCCTATCATGGTATTTGCCTGCCTTTCTCAATTTTGAAGTTCAGGGCTTTTTTTAAACATTTAATTTCTTTAGTATCACTGTATGAGACAGGAATAAAAGAGGTAGCCTTACTCAGATACAAGGTTATCTAGTTTCTTAAAATCTTCATAACCCAGTATCTACTATAATATTTATGGCATTTATTTATTTATTTACTATATAACTGTTTCATCTCAAGTACATGAATGTTAGTTTTTAAATATCCTTTTTTTCTCTCTTTACTTCCTGTGAGGCTAACAGGTACTGCATTTATTTGAGGAAGGGAGAGCTATCCTCTGCTGACCTCAAATGCTTAAGTAAGCACCACTGGTTCCAAGTGGTTTAGAAACCAATGACTCAGCTCTAAGGCCAGCCTATTTTTACAGCATGTACACAGAAGGATGCTTTGGAGAATGAAGTGTGGGCCTTGGGGCTTTACTACAGGCATTCAGATTCTGGTTCCTTTGCCTTTTGGCTGCAGACTCTTAGGCCAAGTCAATTAATTTCTCAGCACTTCAGTTTTCTTGTCAGTTAAACAGGGCCAGTTGTGGAACTGGCTAAGTAGAGTTGTTTGAACTAAATGAGTTTTGTCTTAGAGCAACACCAAGCTCATAGTGAATGCTCACTTAATATTAGGCTAAAAATATACTGTTACTCTGCTGTTTTCTCTAAACATGAGCCCATTAACTTACGCTATTGTAACTGAATGTCTGAACTGAAGTTTATTTTAATTAACAAATATTTATTAAATTACTAGATTCATGTGAATCCAAAAATTATTGACATATGGTCTTTCACAAGGATAGTATAATACTGCACAATTACTAATAGAACACGCTAAAAAAACACTGTTATTGAAAGAAAATACCAGACATAGTCCAGCTAGAAATAACAAATACATCTAATCAAACTGGAAATGGTTGCAAATAATTTAACTACCTACGTAAACAAGATTTGACTCTTTAAAAAAAAATCCTAGAGTTCACTTCCTGTTGCCTTTGGATCAAGATGTAGAAATCTCAGTTCCTTCTCCAGCGCCATGTCTGCCTGCATGCCACCATATCCCACCCACCATGATGATTATGGACTAAATCTCTGAAACTGTAAGTTAGCCCATTAAATGTTTTCCTTTACAAGAGTTGCCATGGTCATGGTGTCTCTTCACAGCAATAGAGACCCTAACTAAGACAGAAGTTGGTACTAGGAACTGGGGTATTGCTGTGATAGGCCTGACGATGCTTTTGTTTGAAGGAATGTGGACCTTGGGACCGTGGATTAGAAAAACAGTTGAACACTTTAAGTGCTGTTTAGTGGGCCATCCTAGGAGGAGCATGGAAGACATTAGTGCTAAGAGTTATTTGAACTGTGGAGGCTTAGCTCAAGAGGTTTCAGAGGAGAAGAATTTTAGTATGTGGCATAGAGACCATACTTGTGATATTTTGGTGAACAATGCGGCTGCTTTTTGCCCTTGTCCAAAGAGTCTGCCTAAGGCTAAAGTGAAGAGTTTTGAAAAAAATTCAGTTTGTCAGAGGAAATCTCAAAGAAGCCTAGTATAGACTCTGTCCTATGGCTATTAGTGTTAACTCTAATGAAGATTTATAATGAAAAGGAGCAAGCTGAGAAAAGAAAAATACAAAATGTACAATTTGAGGAGAAAAGGAGCACCAGGAAGTAGAATAGAGCTAAGTCCTCTGTTCTAGGAGATGAACAGATTAAGAAATAGAATAAAGGGAGTGGTGATCTCAGGACAAGATCCCACCCAGCCAAGTTTCCAACTTGTGAAAAGGAATTGAAGAAAAGGTTAGAGACTGCTGGCATGGTACATGCCTTTAATCCCAGCACTGGGAAGGCAGAGGCAGGTGAATCTCTGAGTTTAAGGCCAGCATGTTCTACAGAACAATTTCCAGAACAGCCATGCTTAGGCAGTGAAGGTAACTATCAAAAACAGAAAGCTGGTGAAGATGTAATTGAAAGATCTCTGAATTCAAGACCAGCCTGGTCTATAGACCAAGTTTCAGGATAGCCAAGCTTAAGCAGTGAAAGTAACCATCATAAACAGAAAGTCAGTAAAGATGTAATTGACTTGGTTTCGTATCCAAGTCAATTACATCTTCACCAGTCCTTGGGGGAGGCTTTGCCCTGGAGGAGGTGGGAATGGGGGGTGGGCTGAAGGGAAGGGGAGGGGGGCGGGAGGGGGAAGAACAGGGGAATCCATGGCTGATATGTAGAACTGAAAGGTATTGTAAAATAAAATAAAATTAAAAAAGATGTAATTGAACAAGGAGACCATGTTCCAGGCCTAGCAATCAGCAGAACTTGGCAGTTTCAGCAATGTGGTTCTGGCTTTAGAGTCAAGAAGTGACTAAGGAAAGCAACTGAGGCCAGACATGTGTCAGGGATCCCTAAATGGAGGCCTAGAGAGGCCATTGCATGAAGCTGTGAAGATGCAGCATGGATAGCCTTGGAGAACTAAAGATGTTGGAAATGCCAGCACTGTGGGATACTTGCCAAGGAGAGCTGCTAATGGAGTAGAACCAGCCCAATAGAAAGAAGTGTGTTGCAGTTAGGAAAGCTGAAAGGAGCTGGAGATCTGCAGAGTGCTTTGATAATAGACATGGAGATGCAGAGTTTGGAGTTTGCTTTATTCTAGCAATTTCTCTCTGTGCTCCCTTCCCCACATTTTAGAATAGCAATGTATATCCTGTGCCATTATATGTTGGAAGTATGTGGTCTGTTTTTAGATTTTGATTTTATTGGGGATTACAGTTAAGAGATTGTGTGAATCTCAAAAAGAGACTTTGAACTTTAAACTTTTAAACATTGTTGAGACTGTGATAGACTATGGAGACTTTTAAAGTTGTACAAAATGCATTTGCATTATGATATTTTTATAAGCTTATGGAGGCCATGGAGTGAAATGTGATAGTTTGAATATAATTGGCCCCATAAGCTCATAGGGAGTGGCACTATTAGGAGATATGGCTTTGTTGGAAGACGTGTGTGTCACTGTGGAGGCAGGCTTTGCCATCTCAGTTATGCTCAAGCCATGCCCAGGGTTCTCAGTTCAGTTCCTATTGCCTTCGGATCAAGATGTAGAATTCTCAGCTCCTTCTCTAGCACCATGTCTTCCTGCATGCTGCCTTGTTTCCCGCCATGATGATAATGGACTGAACCTCTGAAACTGTAAGCCAACCAATTAAATGTTTTCCTTTATAAGAGTTGCTGTGGTCATGGTGTCTCTTCACAGCAATAGAAACTCTAACTAAGACAGCCCTCAAAACGAACTTTGTGCTATCATTTTAATACTGTAATGATTCTCTTTCTGGACTTTATCATTCTAGAGTGAAGATGAAACCTA
Source organism: Peromyscus aztecus (assembly GCA_902168405.1). NCBI lineage: Eukaryota > Metazoa > Chordata > Mammalia > Rodentia > Cricetidae > Peromyscus > Peromyscus aztecus. The sequence continues at coordinate 17,751 of CABHPQ010137803.1, forward strand.
TTGACCACTTACTATGTTCTCTGTTATCATTCCATCAGCCTTTACTCAAAGTTATCTAATTCATTGTCAGGTTTTGTACTGTTCTAGTCTGCTATGTCTTTGTAAATTTTTCCTAAATGACCTTGACCAGGTTTTAGAGTTCAAAAACTAAACACTATATACTATGTGTCAGAAGTTACTCAATTAGTTTCATTTTTTTTTAAAATCTGGAAATAAAATTACTATCTCCTACAGAAAAAAAAAAAGTCCAGACACTGGGTCCACAACATTCACAATATCCAATACATCAGTAAAAGATGTTTCTAACAATACAAAGTGAACAAAAGCAATACCCAACATGTAGGGATAGGAAACGTAAGTTGGGCAGGACTTCCAAGCAAGGACTTCTAGTACTCCTCAGAGAGTAGGAGTTGGAAAGCAGCTACTCTGCAATATTGTGACAGCTGAAAAGCACTGCTCAGCAGCGAAGAGCCAGGGACCCTTCCAAAGGCTCAGTCACAACTGGAGTGCTCTGCCTCCACTGCCTTGTGCATACAACTGCAGAGGGTTGAACCCCAACTTGAGAGAAAAGGAGCATCTCAGAAAGTTTGCACCATACTTTTGTAAGTTAAACAAGAGAGTGAATAAAAAAGACAAAAGTCATTTGCATGGCAGCTACACTAAAGAGAAAGCATGGAGCCCCGAGCACGGAGGGTGAATCAGAGTCTCAGAAGCACCATCAAGGACTGGAGCTGGAGTTCAGTTGATAGAGTACTTGCTTTGTGTGCAGGAAACCCTGGGCTCAGTCCCCATAACTGCAGGAAATGGGGCATGCTAATGCACACCTAGACTGCAAGCTGTCAGGAGGTGGAGGAGAATCAGAAGTTCAAATTCCTAAGTGCCTACATAAGTTTGAGGTCAGCCTTAGCTGTTTGAGACCTTGTTTCAAAGAGAGAGAAGAGGGGAGAAAAGGAAGATGGGAGAATATGTGAGAACCAACCTTGGATATGTCATTGAGCAAATCTGCAATCCAACAGTGCAATCTTTGGCCCATATACTAAATGCATACCAGAAAAACACTCAGCACTCATACTGGCACAGCAAAAGACCATTTTTAAAAGACCTGTGCTGTAGATGTCTAGGAACCTATGGAAGCCAAGTTCCTTCCCTGCATAGCTTGTGAACCCAGAGCAAGTTGCATGTGACTCTGATCTGATGTCTGTGCTATAGAATACCTAGAAATAGAAGGGAGATGGGGAATAAGAATAGAGGGGAATAAAGACCATGCAGTGTTCCACAGATGGAAATCTGGTCTTAGCCTTATATTGAAGTAAACCACACAGAAATTGTCTTTTACCTCTGCTCATGCAAAGGACAAGCCCAATCACATGTGCACCTACATGAAGGACCACACATTGACACCCTTGCATGTGGTCCCACTCAAGGGTCTGGACAGGGACAAGTCCTGAATCTGTGCTCACATAGGTAATAAAAAAAATCTGTAAACTAAAAGCAGCCTTGCCCAGAATTCAGATTCTTCCACATCTTTTTAGATGAAGTACAACCAGTGCTCCTCAAACTGTTCCATTCAACAGAAAGGAAAGCTTGCGATCAAACTAGTTTTATAAAACTAGTATTACCCATACCAAAAGCAGATAAGAATACAACAATTATGATTATAAACTAGTCTACTGATAAAAACACAGTGGCAGAACTTCTCAATAAAACATGTACAGGCTGAATTACAACTACTCATCAATAAGATCATTCACTATACCTGGGCTTGCTTCCAGGGATGCAAGAGTAGTACAAGGCATATGTCTTAGTTAGGGTTGCTGCTGTGATAAAACACCATGACCAAAAGCAGCTTGGGGAAGAAAGGGTTTATTTCATTTTACAAGTTGAAGTCTATTATTCAGAGAAGTCAGAGCAGAAACTCAAGGAAGGAACCTGGAGGCAGGAACTGATGCTGAGGCCATGGAAGAGTGCTGTTTACTGACTTGCTCCCGATGACTTGCTCAGCCTGCTTTCTCATAGAACCCAGGACCACCTGCCCAGGGGTGGCACATCCTGCAGTGAACTGCCCCCCCCCCATCAATCATCAGTCAAGAAAATGCACCACAGGCCAGTCTGATGGGGGAATTTTCTCAATTAAGGTTCCCTCTCGAGAAATGACTCTAACTTGTGTCAATTTGACATAAAACTAGCCATTACAACATACCAATCAGTAGATGCAGGAAAGACATTTGACAAAATGATTCATCCCTACAGCATGAAAGTCTAAAGAAAGTTCGACTTGGAGGAACATACATAAATATAATATAATAAAGGGTACATTTATGACAAACCCATAGCCAACATTATTATAAGTGAAAGAAAAACTTTAAAATTCCACTAAAATTAGAAATGAGACAAGATTTTCCTCCTCTACTCTTGTTCCATATTGTACTTGAAGGATTAGAGTGATAAGGGAGAGGGAAAAAGAGATATGAAAAAGAAACTACCTTTTTGCATATAATATAATCCTATTTGTAAGTGACCATGTGACACGAATCTTAAAAGGTCTTATTAAAAAAAAAAAACAAAAAATCTGGAGCCAGATATTGAGGTGAAAGCTGAACGATCAAAGAGCAGAGCAAGTCAGCCAGGAGTTCTTACCTCTACAAAATCCTCAATCTAAAGAGAAGACTTCCTGTTTCCTCACCTTATATACCTTTCTGTGTCCTGCCATATTACTTCCTGGGATTAAAGGTGTGTGTCCTTCCCAAGCAAAGACATGAGATCCCAAGTGCTGGGATTAAAAGTGTGTGCTACCACGCCTGGCTCTGTTCCCAGTGTGGCCTTGAACTCACAGAGATCCAGACGAATCTCTGCCTCCTGAGTGGTAGGATTAAGGGTGTGTGCCACCACTGTCTGACCTCTGTGTCTAATCTAGTGGCTGGCTGTGTCCTCTGATCTCCAGATAAGTTTTATTGGGGTACACAATATCTCACCACAAGACCCTAAAGAGTCCACCAGAAAATGTAAAACTCATAAACACATTCAGCAAAGTAATAGAATATAAAATAGATAGACAAAAGTCAGTAGTTTCCTGTATACTAATAGCAAGCATGATGAGAAACAAGTCAAGAAAAGAATCTATTCACAATCATTTTTTAAATATACCTATATGTTGGGATATATTGCTGGCTGGTTGAGGTCACAGTCTCCCATAAGCCTAAGCTTTTTCTCTAAGCTCAGCAATGTGGAACTCCCTCCCTCCCCAGCAAGGCTTCTTGCTCTCAAACTGCCTTTATCTGGAGAATGTCCCTGGGCCCGGAGGACTGACCTTATCTGAAAGCTGTCTGTAATGTCTCTAAAACCAGATGCCTGACTTATTGTTAGCTCAAACCCTGACAGAGATCTCTGCTGGAAGGCTCCCTTGCTACACATACTAGGAGCCTTTTGATAGGAGCATGTCTCTTATACTAATTAGGTGATGCCCCTGCCACTGTCCCCAGCCCTTATATTCCTCTTTCTTCCTGGAATGAAGTGGAGTTGTAACACTTAACCATCTCCCTAGAGAGCTGTCTCCACTAACTCACAAGCTGTGGGATCCTCCTCACTCGTTCTGGCTCCCTCCCACCTTGGAGTGAACAGCACCTAGAAATAAACCTAACCTAGGAAGTGAAAGCTTCCTCTAAAATGAAAATATTCTAAAACACTGAAGAAATCAAAGAAGATGCTAGAATATGGAAAAACCTCCCATGCTTCTGGATCAACAGACTTAATACTGTGAATATGTATCACTGAAGGCAATCTATAGATTCCTTGTCTACTCCAATGACATCACAGAAAATAAAACTCAGAAGACTCACATGGAAGCAGAAAAGTCTCAGAATATCCAAAGCAAGCATGAGTAAGAAGAATCAATGGCATTCTTGGTGGCTTGAACTAGTTAGCTAGAACTGGGGCATGTTAAGTCTTTTAGAACAATAGTGCTTATATAATATATTATGGATAAAGGAAACCCACACCTCCATTCTCTATGATCTGGACTTCAGCAGGCCATCAGGTTCCACCTGATGGGCCTATCTATTGGATTTGTTCCTTGTATTCTAATGACTTCCATTTCAGCATTCTAACCAGCCTTCTCACTTCATACTTGTATGACTGACAGATACAAGACTATGCTGTGTCTCAGTGATCTTTATCCTAACACAGCCCTACCTCATCCCCAAAAGACCTCCTCTGTCTTCAGAATATTCCTACATCAAGGATGACCCAAACTTAACTTCCCAGTGCCCTGCACATTATTATTTACAGAACTTCAGAAACATTTGCCTTGTAGAGAATCTGAGGTTGCTTCCTAAGCCTTTAAAACTTAGTCTCACGGGCTTGATGCCCCACCCAAGACTCCTCCCAGAAGTCCCACAATCCAGCTGATTAGCCTTACCCAGCTATACTTAATCCCACATCCTCCCTAGCTAACTACTCCAGGCTCTATACTACCCAAGAGACCATAGTATTCTCATGGCTTAGGAATGTAACTCTACTGTTGAGTCATCTACAAATAAAAAAATAATCTTTTTGGTGTAATTGGTAACCCACTCCAGTCTCTAACTGATCTGCTACTGAGACACCGTAGGCTCAGCTCCATATTAAAATCAACATCCTCCTAGAAAAAGCCATATTTATAAACTGTATTTCTAAAAATAATTGAAGAACCTAATATTTAAGAGAAGCACATGGAATTTTAATTCTACTTTGGTTTTAATTTCAAAAATTATTTTTCTGTTTTTATCCTACAATCTTAAATACGTCATAATCTCTCACTAATGGTTATTTTTCCTCTTTCTTTATTCAGTCAGACCATAGAATTCATTTGATGAAGTACTGAGGGATCTAATTGTTTAATAGGCTGGAATTAGTACCTGCAAGAGTACTTCAAAATTGGCACACACCCAGCATAATTACAAATCCTTTAGAAGAATCTATTTCTGTACAATAGGTTAATTGGTTGTAAGTAGATAGTACTGGGTACCATTTAACCAAGCTTCTAATTTAATCCCTACCTTTAAAAAATCAAAACTAAAACAGCTAATTGTCATCAAATTAATCCCCATGAAAAAACAACAGGCTACTTGTCTCTGATGTTCAAGCTTTAAGTGTCGTAAAGCACCTGCCTTTAACTTCACACTGGTACCCACAGACAAGAGAGCTATTTCCCAGAGCAGCCATGGTATCTCGAGATGGGAACATGATAGTCAGCTAGCCACTGTAAAGTTCAGACTATGGTGATTTGTGGAGGAGAATCAGGGCCATTTTTAAGGAAACTTAAGTCAAACAGAAGGAGCACTCTGGAGCCACGGCGGAGGCTTCAGATGACCACCTTAACCCCAGGCATGCTGTGAGTCTCTTATGTGCCGTGGAAGTTCCTAACTTGCTTCTGTTCCCTGTTCTTAGTGGTGCAATCTGTGCATTGACTTGGTTGCATTCACCAGTGAGATATTCAAGGGAGCAGTTTTCCAGTCGTTGGATGGAATTATTGTCTCTGCTAACTGTAAGCTTCGGAAGATCTTCACTTTAAAATCAAAGCCTCGAGAAACTACTGATAAAGATGGTAAGCTCTCTTTTTTAGTTTTGGGGACCTTTCTTTCAGAGAAATGTAAAGTAAGAAATAAACTTAAATATCCAAATCAAAATTATAGACATGAAAGTTTTTTTAAATCGAGAACAGTTCCGATATTGGCTAGACTGATTTGTATTGCCACCATCAGCATATAAGGTTCCCTTTCCCTACACCTTGGCAGCATTTCTGAGGTGAGATAGAATCTCTATAGTTTGAATTTCTTTATGTTGATGTTAAACATTTTTTTCATGTTTATTACCAATTCTTACTCCCTCTTGAGAACCATCTATTTCATCGGCTTACTTAGTAATTGAGTTGTTTTGATTTGGGGTAGTGGTTCTTTTGATATTCTAGATATTAATCTTCTGTCAAATATTGACACATTCTATAGGCTGTGTCTCCACTCAGCTTATTGTTTGCTTTGTAGTGCAATTACACATAGCTTTTAATTACATGTAATCCTAGTTCTCTGTTCTGCTCCTGCTTCCTGGACTCCTGGAGTCCTTGTGAGGAAATTCTTGCTGATGCCTGTATTTTTGTGTTTTCCCAGTTTTCTCCTCTAATGGCATTACTTTGAATCTTCTATTAAATTCTAGATAGAGTATAGGGATCCAGTTTCACTCTTTTTGTTTGTTTGTTTTAATTTCAATATATTTTTATTTTTAAAACAGTTAACAACAGTAAGTACTTGGCCCATTTTGGCATTGTACTTTTATGAGTGGATAATCCGGTTCTCTCAGTGACATTTTTTGAACAGACTGTTTTTCTCTATTTTATGGTCTTGGGTATCTTTGTAAAAAATCAGGTTGCTAAAGCTACATGGGCCTAATTATGTATGAGTTCTGTTCTGTTCTATTCTGTTGTTCTGCTTATCTAATTTGTACCAGTACCATGCTGGTTCTGTTAATATATCTGTGTGGTAGGAGTTAAAAACCAGACATTGTGATAATGCTAACATTGTTCTTTTTGCTCAAAATTGCATTGAGTATTGAGTGTCTTTTGTGTGTCCATATTAATTTTACAATTGTTTTTTCTAGTTCTATGACAACTGTTATATTAAGGTTCTCTAGAGGAACTGAACCAATAGTAACCAGTAGGAGTAGTAGTGTATTTGTGTGTGTGTGTGTGTGTGTGTGTGTGTGTGTGTGTACGCGCGCGCACGTGCATGATAAAAAAAAAACCTTATTAAATCAACTTACTTTGAAATAGAAAACAACAGTTGTCTCATACCTGAGAAACTGAGAACAAGGTCCTCGAGGCTGGGTGCCTCTTCAATTAAGTAGTGCATTGTGACTCTCTCACACTGGAGAGGACAATAACTCAGGAGTTACTTAGTCACATGGGCCAAGTGTCTCAGTAGTCCCATCTGACAAAGAACATGTGGAGTGTTCCTGGGGGCTACTGGTCCTCAGGCAATGACAGAAGCCGGAAATGTTGGTTCTAATAGCAGCAAAGGAATCAACAGCAGCGACAACAGGCAGCAAGGGACAGGCCAAGTGAGCACAGGCAGATTATCTTCCTTCCTCCACACACCCCCTTTTATCGGTGCTGCTACCTGAAGCTACATCACAGATGTCGTTGCATTTTTTTTTTTTGAGGCAGGTTTTCTCTGCATAGCCCTGGCTGTCCTGGAACTTAGTCTGTGGACCAAGCTGCCTTGAACTCAGAGGTCTGCCTGCCTCTGCCTCCTGAGGCAGCAGCTTCATTGGACTTTTTGAATCTTATTTTATATGTTCTTTGAGAATTTTGTACATATATGCAATGTCATTTGAATTTTGATAGGGATTGCATGTAATCTGTGGATTTCTTTCATAGATATAACCATTCTTATTGTATTAATTGTGCTGATCAATGAGCCTGGGGGATCTTTCCACCTCTGCTGTTTGAAATTTTTCACTATAGAGATCTTTTACTTTCTTATTTAGTATTTTTTCCAGTGTAATATTTGAACCATTGTGAATGGGATTGTTTTGCTCATTCTTCCTCACTGTGTTCATTGTTTGTACATAGAGAAAAATTACTTATTTTTATATGTTGATTTTTATATCCTCATACTTTGCTAAAAGTGTTTTATCAGTTTTAGAAATTTTATGTTAGTTTTTAGATTCTTATGTACAGGATCATATTTTCTTTCAATAGAGCCACTGACTTCTCGCTTTCTTATTTGCACCCTTTATTTATTTAATCTTTTTTTGTTTGTTTTTTTCAAGACAGGGTTTCTCTGTGTAGCTTTGCACCATTCCTGGAACTCACTCTGTAGCCCAGGCTGGCCACGAACTCACAGAGATCTGCCTGCTCTGCCTCCTGAGTGCTGAGATTAAAGGTGTGTGCCACCACCGCTCAGCATTATTTATTTAATCTTATGCACTAGCTAAGAAGAAGAGTAGAGGAAGAGGATATCCTTGTCTTCCTGTAGTGGAAATACTTTAAGTTTTTCCCTATTTAGTGTAATATTAGCTATAGTTTTGTCATATTTTGCCCTTAAACTGTGGTTGGTTCCTTCTATTTCAGATTTTGAGTGTTTTTATAATGTAGATTGTGCTGAACTTTGTCAGAGACATCAATTGATGATCATGTGATTTCTGTCCAGAGTATTACATTGTATCACATTTTTTTGTGTGTAGTCTTATTCTTGCATTCCTAGAATGAAGCCTTCTTGATCATGGACAATGATCCTTTTTTCTGGGGGGAGGGGTGTCAGACCTATCTTTATTCCATTTGGGTTATTAAACTTTAAAAATAGGGTTCCATAGTCAGAAAATAAAATTCTGTGTCCCAGAAAGACATCTTTAAGTTCTTAGTAATAAATCTTTTTTTTAGAGATACTATTATTACAACATTAACCCCTTTACCTTTCCCTTCCCTCCAAACCTCCCAGATACCTCTCCTTACTCTTTTTTCAAATTCATGACCTCTATTTTCATTCATTGTTATTACATGTATATATGAGTGTTTGTATGTGTATTTGTGTATATGTGTATATATACATACATACACATATGTATATATTCCTAAATACCTAAGTTCATTATGTTCATAGAATGTTACTTGTATATATGTTTTAAGAACTGATCACTTGGAGTAGAATATTATTTTAAGGTATGTTACTTCTGTTTATGTTGCATTTGTTTAACTCTGTGAAGCTGTGTTACTGTGCCTGTCTAAAACACTTGATGGTCTAATAAAGAACTGGCCAATAGCAAGACAGGAGAAAGGATAAGCAGGCCTGGCAGGCAGAGAGAATAAATAGAAGGAGAAATCTGGGAGGAGAGATTTCCCAGCCAGAGGAGGAAGACTCCAGGGGCCAAGCCACCTAGCTACACGGCAAGCCACGGAGTAAGAGTAAGATTTACAGAAGTAAGAGAATGGGAAAAGCCCAGAGGCAAAAGGTAGTCAAGATAAGTTATGTTAAGGAAAGCTGGCAAAAAATAAGTCAAGCTAAGGCCAGACTTTCATAATTAAGAAAAAGCCTCCATGTGTGGTGTGATTTATTTAGGAGCTGGTTGGCAGGGTCTCCCAAAAGAGTAAAAACAAACAACAACAACCATTTGGTATTGGATAATCAATTTGTGTGTTCCTTCCCTGGGGAAGACTTACTTCCCTGCTCTCAGCATTCTTTGGTTGCCTTTCATTCTTTGCCACCCAGCTCCCAAATAAATCACACCACACATTGAGGCTTATTCTTAATTATGAAAGTCTGGCCTTAGCTTGGCTTAATTGAGGCTAGCTTACAGTTCAGAGTTTTAGTCCAGTATCATTCCACTCCATTAGCAGCTTTCCTTGGCAGGTATCCCTTAGCTCTGGCATCCCCAACATCTTGGAGTCTCCAAGACAGTTCATGCTTTACTTTCACAGCTTCATGCAATGGTCTCCCTAGTCCTCCATTCAGGGACACCCCTGACACATACCTGGACTCAGTGACTTTCCTTAGTCACAAAGGAATATTCCATAACCCTTTCTTCAATCCTTAAAGCCAGGATGTGGCTGAGTCTGCTAAATTCTGCTGCTTACTGGGACTGAAACATGGCCCCCCTCATTCAATTACATCTTCACCAATTTTCTGTTTTCTGTGGTTTCCTTCACTGCCTACGCTTGGCTATCCTGAATCTTGATCTGTAAACCAGGCTGGCCTCAAACTCAGAGATCCACCTGCCTCTGTATTCTCAGTGCTGGGATTACAGGCATGCACCACCACACACATCTCTAAGCTTTTCTTTAATTCCTTTTCATGAATTGGAAACTTAGCTGGATGGGGTCTTGTCCTGTGGTCACCACTTTATTTATTCCATTTCCTAATCTGTTTATCTCCTTGAACAAAGACTTAGCTCTATTCCACTTCCTGATGCTCCTTTTCTTTTTGTACTTTTCCTTTCTCAGCTTGCCCCTTTTAATTATAAATCTTCATTAGAGTTAACACTAAAAATCACAGGAGAGAGTCTGTACTAGGCTGTTTTGAGAGTTCCTCTGCCAACAGAATTAACCCAAAACTCTTCACTTTAGCCTCAGGCAAACTTTTCAGATAAGGGCAAAAAACAGCCACATTCTTCACCAAAATACCACAATAACTATCTCTAAGCAACATACTAAAATTCTTCTCCTCCTCTTGAGCCAGGCCCCACAGTTCAAATCACACTCAGCACCACTGTCTTCCATGTTTCTATTAGTATGGCCCATTAAGCAGCACTTAAAGCATTCCACTGTTTTCCTAACCCAAAGTACCAAAGTCCAAATTCCTCCAAACAAAAACATGGTCAAGTCTATTGCAGCAATACCCAGTACCAACTTCTGTCTTGGTTAAGGTTTCTATTGCTGTGAAGAGACACCATGACCATGCAGCTCTTATAACAGAAAACATTTAATTGGGGATAGCTTACAGTTCAGAAGTTTATTCCATTATTATGGCAGGACATGGTGACATGCAGGCTGACATGGTGCTGGAAAGGGAGCTAATGAGTCCTAGATCTTGATCTGCATGCAGGCAGGCAACTCAGTCTGTTCCACGTTGGACATAGTTTGAGTACAAAAGACCTGAAAACCCATCCCCAAAGTAACATACTTTCTCCAACATTGCCATTCCTACTACACCTCCTAATAGTACCACTCCCTATGGGAGCCATTTTCTTTCAAACCACCACACATAATAGTATCTAAGAAATGGAAACAGCCTACATGTCTATCAACTAATGAGTGAATAATAAAAATGTGGTACATATATGTAATAAAATTTTATTCAAGTGTAAGTCTTCTTTTTAAGTATAATTATATTTGGCTTTCAAATATTTTATTGAGAAATTTTGCATCTGTGTTCATCAGGGAGACTGGCCTGTAATCTTGTTTTTTATGTATGTGTGCTTATTCGTTATTGTATCAGTGATCCTGGCTTTATAAAATGTATTTGGTACTTTTTTTTTCCCTTCCTGTTTTAGAAAATAATTTGATGGGGATTGATGTTAGTTTTTCTTTAAAGGTATTACAGAATGTAGTAAGGAAACAATCTGGTCATGGAGTTGTTAGTTTATAAGATTTTCATTACTACTTCAATTTCATTGTTAATTATAGGACAATTTAAGCTTATATGCTCATAACTGATAGATCCTATGTGTCCAGAAAATTTTTTCTAAATTTTCCAATTCAGCAAGAGAAACTACAAGTATACAAGAACTCATTATATTTGAACAACATACTATTAAATGATGGCTGGTCAATTGAAAAAAATCAGAAAGAAAATTAAAAATCACAGAATTGAGTGAAAACAAAGACACAGCACATCAGACCATGTGAGGCATTATGAAAGTGTTTCTCAGGGGGGAGTTTAGAACATCAGAAATCTCAAATGCATATATTAATGGTGCACATCAAGACCTTGGGGAAATGGGAATAAACCAAACCCAAAATCAGTATAAAGAAATAATTCAAATTGGGCAAGTTTAATGAAAAGGAAACAAAATGGAAAATATAGGGATCCAAAAGAAACAAATATTTGACTCTACAAAATATTAAACAAATTGGCAAACCCTTAACCAACATATCCTATAGAAAGGGAAAGATACAAATTAATAAAATTAGAGATGAAAGGGAGAGATTATAGCAGACATCAATGAAAGTCAGATTGTTAGGGCATATGTTGAAGATATAAATTCCAGTAAATTGGAAAAATTTCTGCTATATTTTTTAAATTATCCATACCTTTGGGGTACTATGTGTGCATTTTAGTAGTTTGATTTGTTCTACTAAAGTAATTTTGCACAAAATCTTACTCATTTGTTCTGGATCAAATGTTTTAACTATAACTTAATATAACAAAACGTGTCTGTTTCATGTTTGTTTTCTTTTTTGTTTATGATAGTACTTTCCATCTGAGCTGACATTTAATTGAAAACAAAATGCTCTTTAGGTAGCTGAAAAAGTAGAGGAATTATTTAAAGAAACTGACAAAAGTATCAAAGATATCCAGAAAAGCAGGCTTGCAGTCTATAGCTATGAATAAATCTAGCTTGCTCCTACACAAGATTGCTCTTGTAGATGATCTCCCTCTCCTCACAGGTATCGCAGCTCTGCAGAGTCCCTAAGTCACACCATAGTCCTGGACTCTAGATGCTAGAATGTCTATTACAACAGCCCCTGTCTACTTTCCTGTCACCCTCACCAGGGAGATTTCTTCTTCTTCATGCTTCTCTCTATTGAGTGAAGCATGTTATCGTGGTTGTCTGATCAGGTTACGTGCTGCGAGGGAGACTGGTAGAAGCACGTATGTGGTTTCTGTTTTGCAAAGCAGGATTCATTGTATGGGAAAGCCACCAAATTAAGGATATACAAATGACAGTGAGCATCCAAGAACTCCAGAGTTTCCTCACTCTCTTCTTACTCTGTATGAGTTTCATGTAGTGATTTGACAGCAATGATAATTTCCTATTGAATGTGTTAGAAATGGAAAGAAAGTTGATTTCTTCGCATTATCTATATAAAGACTAGAATATGTACATTATTCTTAATTTATCATATTATTGATTAATATATTCTGTAGATTATTCAGCTGTCTAGTGCTTACATATGAATATACAATCTTGTTACAATGCTTATAAACATCACAAAACATTAAAAGAATACTAATGATTTCCTTTTATTTTCACCTGGGATTGGGTTATTTTATTAAAAATCAGTTCTTCTAGAAGCTAAGAGTAGAGCTGCACATAGATGTCACAGGTGATTTTTAGAACTTTGTCTGTGGACTTTAGGCCTGTCTTCAACCTGGATGTGGGTCATTAACATTATGCCTATACATTTCATTTGATAATAAAACAGCAATGCATGCTGACAGTTCTCCAGAGATCACAAGTAGACAAATGCTTCTGTACGTATTACCTATCACTTATAGGCTAGAGTTGAGATACTGCAAAAACCTTCTAATAAAATGCTACAACATGTACAGAAAATTATATGCACTCTCTATATCAGATCATAGTAAATTAATCATAGCCTAATAAATAAATATATGTAAAGAAAAAAGTGAATCAAGCATAGTAAGTGAAATACATGTTTAGTCTCTGATCCTTCTTTAAACTCCCATCAAAATTATGATCCAGAAATTTTTTAAAGGGTATGAATTCACAAGGATGCAATGTAGGAGAAGAAAAAAATAACAGACTAAAGTTGCCTCTACATTTTTAACCTGAAGGAGTGTCATAGGAGAAGAAATAAAGCAGAAGCCTTTGAATCTACACAGAAGTTGGCCAGAGACTTGAGGGGAGTTTATGCTGCCATGACCACCATAGGGTAAGGAACACACTCAAGACAGGAAGAGTGGTTACACTTGGTTCAAGTGTCTTCTCTGCCCGCATATAACCACGTGGCAGATGTGTTCTCTGAGGAAACTGAGGCAGAGAGCTTTGAATTCAGCTACATCCGGCACGTGACACAGCAGGGAGAAGAGATTATTATGACTGGGAATGTCTTATCTCAGTTAATAGAAGATACATCTGTAAAAGAGTCATTTGTTCTCACCTCACTTCGGTAATCACTTTATTGAAGCGTAGCTGTTATATTGTCAACTTTTTGTATGCATATAGACACATGCCCAAATCCTAAATATGCCTTTTGTGGAATTACAGCAATGTGGATACATTTCTGTATTTCTGTAATCAAGAAATTTGAGCATTCCTGTCAATAAATTTGAGCATTAAAAATATCCTGAAAATGCTGCCATCCTCATATGATTGTGGCCTTCTCCCTCGTCAGATTCACTGTGCTTGTTTCTTAACTTCAGAAGGCTGGGATCACACAGTGCCTGCACTTTCATTGTTTGTGGATCTATCTGTGTCACATGTCTCTGTAAGTGCTGCTCATCACTATAGCCTACGACATTTACAGAACAGCCCTTACTGTATTGTTGTTAGGCTGTTATGACGATTGCTGCTGGAAGCAGTCTCCTTTGGAGCTCTTGGGCGGGACTTTTTTTTCTTAGCATTTTCCTGGAGCTGAATGGCTACACACTTCTCATTCTTCAATTATGTGCATTGATTCTAGAATTTCATTTGATTTTTTTATAGTTTCCCTTCTGAAAGAATTTTTCATCTTGTTATCAAACTTGTCAATTATAATAATCAAAGCTATTTTTAAATTCATGTCTCATGATTCCAATATCTGAATCCATTGGTGGGTTTCTTAAATTGAATTTTGAGTATACAGATATACAATATAATACATTTACTGTGGAATTTTTGTTCTGGATATGATTGTGCTCTATCCTTACACATGCCACACTCTGCTGTTCTCACCTACCATCTCTGCTATTTGCTGGTCCTCTTAGACCATCAGATAGTCCCCCCCTTCCTCTTTGATATCACAGATATCCATTTCTCTCTCCTCCCCCATTTAAAATCGTTCTCCTTTATCATGGTCCCCTTTGTAATTCTCCCTCTCTCTGTCTCTGTGTCTCTGTCTCTCTCTGTCTCCCCCTGTCTCTGTCTCTCCCTCCCTCTCTTTCTCTCCCCCCCCACACACACACACACACACACACACACACACACACACACACACACACAGGTTGTTGGTTGTTTTTTACTCTTTTGCTCTTAGCTCTTTAAAGACTTTATTTTATAAACTATTCAATTTTTTATATGTTTATACCCTTTTTCTCTCTTTCTTAAGCCTACACACATTGTAAAACACACTGGAACCTGTTTAGAGGTTTTTCCATCTGAACCTCTTTTACTACATATCTGTAGTCTTTTTTGACCATGTGAGCAAATTTTTAAACTGCTAAGCTACACCCTGATGCTCTGCATGCTCTATTGTCTGGCTTTGCCCCACTCTAGGGTTGTGAAAGCCAAGCCTAAAACTCGCAGCTGGTCGGAGGTGCGTGACCAGGAACTGCATTCAACCTTCCTAGAGCTCTAAAATGCCAATGCTTGCACTATAACAGGCATTTTTACTTCACTTTTCCCTCTACTTAACATACTAGCTGTTCAAGGGCTCACCAGCAGACAGAAACTCTTATAGGAGCCATATCTTCTTTTTTTTTTTCAAGCTTTCTCAGGCCTTATGAAAATTTGAGCTCCATATTGGTACGTCAAAAAGTTGTTGGTGTTTTTTCTTTTGGGGGGCTCACCATCCAATTCCCAAATAAATCACACATGGACACTTATTTTTAATTATAAATGCCTGGCCTTAGCTTGACTTATTTCTAGCCAGCTTTTCCTAACTTAAAATTATCCTATCTATCTTCTGCCTCTGGGCTTTTCCTTTTCTATTCCTGTATACCTTTCTTTGTTTCTTACTCCATGGCTTGCTGTGTAGCTGGGTGGCTGGGGCCTGATCTCCTCTTCCTTCTTGGGCTCCTTTTTTTCATTCCTTCATCTCTCTTCTTGCTCCTCCCAGATTTCTTCTATATATTCTCTCTGCCTTCCAGCCCTGCCTGTCCCTTCTCCTGCCTTGCCATTGGCCATTCAGCTTTTTACTAGACCATTAGGTATTTTGGACAGGCAAAGTAACACAGCTTCACAGAGTTAAACAAATGCAACACAAACCAAAGTACCACATCTTAAAATAATATTCTACAATACACACACACACACACTTGAATTTAATGAGTTCACATATGACAAAACGAACAGTATTTGTATTTCTGGGTCTGACTTATTTTATTTATAACATAATGACTTCCAGTTCCACCTATATTTCTATAAATGTCATGCTTTAATATTTTTATAGTAGATTAAAATTCTGTTTTATGTATATACTGAATATTCTTTATCCATTCATCTGTTTATGGACCTCTAGGCTGGTTCTGTTCCTTAGCCATTGTGAGAAGTGCAGAAAAATAAACATAGACATGCAAGAATCTGTATGGCATGTTGAATTCAAGTACTTTAGGCAAATATCTTGAAGTGGTATAGCTGGGTGACAGGATAGTTCTAATATTAGTGTTTTGAGAAACTGCTGCACTTACTTCAATATTGGTTGCACCATTTTTACAATCATTTTTATATTTACTAATTTTTTGCCTGCATATTTGAATGTGCAGCATGTACCTATCTAGAGCCCCTGAAGGTCAGAATCCCTTGGGACTGGAGTTAGGGTGGTTTTGAGCTGTCCTGTTGATTCTGGGAATTGAACCCAGGACCTCCGCAAGAGCAACATGTGCTCTTTTATTTTAATTAATTAATTTAATTTAATCAATTAATAGGGAAAGAAACACAGCCTGTGTTTGGGATCTGGGCCAGAGAAATGAACCAAGGAAATATGCCCTGACTGTGAAACTAGTACCAAAATAATACTCTTGGCCCCTAGAATCAGAGTCAGTGAATGAAATGTGCCTGGCCTTAGAGGTAGTGTCAAAAAGCCAAGAAAGGCCAGTGAAAGAAACACAGTTTGGCCCTGAAATCAGGGCCATCTCTGCCCCTTGCTCACAAAACTGGCCAATCCCTGGGCAGAAGATAAAATAACCAATCACAGTTGACTCCACCCCCTAGACATCCTATATAAACCACCCTGCCTAGTCAGTTGTGAGCTGTTCTCTCCACCCTGGTACAGGCAGCTACTCTCCTGCACTCCTCCTTCCCAAATAAACCTTTTTCTCAAAAGAGTTTTGGGTGAAGACCCTCATTTACTGGTACACAGAAGAACCTTGCTGGGACGTCCCATAGAGAACTGAGCAAGGGGGAGCTGAACAGAAGAACCTTGCTAAGTAAGACGTCCCATAGTGGAATGAGCAAGAGAGAGCTGGTAACACTGAGCTGGAGATTTGTGGCTCTCTAGGAGAGGAGCAGGATTGCTGTGTCCTGGGGGAGACCATTCCCCATCACACCAGGTATATCCTGACTTTCCCAAAGAGTCAGGATACCCTTCCTTGCTGAAGCAGTTCCAGGCCTGACTCCCAAGAAGTCAGATAAATTTCCTTTCCAAGGTTGGGCTGTTTCTTTGCAGTCCCAGCCATCAGAGCTGTGCTAAACAGCTTCAGGTGTCCGGGACACCTTTAGGGCAGAGCTCTTGTTCTGAGTAGCTTGAGGTGTCTGGGATACCTTGCCCTCTAGGGCTGAACTGTCTACTTGCAGTTTCAGCCATCAATTTACTAACATTTTGGTGCTGAAACCTGGGACACCAAACCCAGAGTTTTTGCAGTTTACTTACGCTGATGGCTAAGGATGTTGAACATTTCTTTAAGTTCTTCTCAGCCATATGAGATTCCTGTGTTGAAAATTCTGTTTAGATCAGTATCCCATTTTTAAATTGGATTATTTGGTTTGTTAATGTCTAGTTTCTTGAGTTCTTTATATATTTTAGAAATGAACCCTCTGTCAGATGTGGGGTTGGTGAAGATCTTTTCCCATTCCATTCTGTAGGCTGCCATTTTGTACTATTACCAGTGTCCTTTGCCTAACAGAAGCTTTTCAGTTTCATGAGGTCACATTTATTGTTTATCTTCGTGTCTTCACTATTGGTGTTCTGTTCAGGAAGTTGTCTCCTGTGCCAATGTGTTCAAGGCTATTTCCCACTTTCTCTTCTATCAGGTTCAGTGTATCTGGTTTTATGTTGAGGTCTCTAATCCACTTGGACTTGAGTATTGTGCAAGGTGATAGATATGGATCTATTTGCATTTTTCTACATAGTGATATCCAGTTAGACCAGCACCAGTTGTTGTTGTAGATGATTTCTTTTTTCCATTGTATAATTTTGGCTTCTTTGTCAGAAATCAAGTATTCACTGGTGTATATTTACTTCTGGGTCTTCAGTTTGATTCTATTGATCAACTTGCCTGTTTTTATGCCAGTACCATGCAGTTTTTATTACTATCGCTCCATAGTAGACTTTGAAATCAGGGATAGACACTTCCGAAAATTCTTATATTGTACAGAATTGTTTTAGCTATCTTGTTTTTTTCCATATGAAGTAAAATGACCATTTTCACTATGTTAATCTTACTGATCCATGATCTTGGGATATCTTTCCATCTTCTGATATCTTCTCCAATCTTCCTCTTAAAAGACTTGAAGTTGTTGTCATACAGGTCTTTCATTTACACTTTTGATTAATTTTGGTTGTAAATCTGCTTTGTTAGATATTAGAATAGCTATACCAGCTTGCATCTTGGGTCCATTTGCCTAAAAAATCTTTCTTCAAACTTTTACTCTGAGGTAATATCTATCATTGGTGTTGAGGTGTGTTTCTTGAAAGCAGCAGAATGAATCCTGTTTTCATATCTATTCTGTTAGCCTGTATCTTTGTATTGTGAATTGAGTCCAATGATATTGAAATTGAAATGATATTGAAAGATATTAATGACCAGTGATTGTTAATTCCTGTTATTTTGTTGGTGGTAGTAATGGTGGTGTTGGTAGTATGCATGTATGTCTGTGTGTATGTGTGTCCCTTCTTTTTGTTTTGCTGGTATGAGATTATTTATTTCCTGTGTTTAAATGGGTGTAGTTAATGTCCTTGGTTGGAGTTTTCCTATTAATACCTTCTGTAAGGCTGAATTTATGAATAGATATTGTTTGAATTTGATCTTGTCATGGAATGTCTTGTTTTCTTCATGTATGGTGATTGAAAGTTTTGCTGGGTATAGTAGTCTGGGCTGGGATCTCTGGTCTCCTCAGAGTCTGCAAGACATCTGTCTAGGCTCTTCTGGCTTTTAGGGTTTCTGTTGAGAAGTTGGGTGTAATTCTAATAGGTCTGCTTTTGCATGTTTCTTGGCCTTTTCCTTTTATAGCTTTTAATATTCTTCCTTTAGTGTTTTGATGATTGTGTGGTGGAGGGACTTTCTTTTCTGGTCCAATCTATTTGGTGTCCTGTAAGCTTCTTGTACCTTTATAGGGACAACCTTTTTTTTTAGGTAGAATAATTTTCTTCCGTGATTCTGTTAAATGTATTTTCTGGGCCTTTGAGCTGAGATTCTTCTCCTTCTTCTATTCTTATTATTATTAGGTTTGGTCTTCTCATAGTGTCCCAGATTTCCTGGATATTTGTGTTAGGATTTTTTTTTAAATTTAACATTTTCTTTGACTAATGAATCTATTGCTTCTATCATACCTTCAACGCCTGAGACCTTGTCTTCCATCTCCTATATTCTGTTGGTGATGCTTTTGTCTGTAGTTCCTGTTCACTTACCCAGATTTTTCCTGTCCAGAATTCCCTCTGTGTTTTCTTTATTGCTTCTATTTCCATTTTCAGGTCTTGAACAGTTTTCTTAAACTGTTTGGTTTTTTTCTTGGCTTTCATGGCATACTTTAAGGGATTTATTGATTTCCTCCAATTTTTTGTCTTTTCCTCAATTTCTTCAAGGGATTTTTTTTTCATTTCTACTTTAAGGTCCTCTATCATCTTCATAAAGTTGGTTTTAAGATCATTTTTTTGTACTTCAGTGGCATTGAAATGTTCAGGGCTTGCTGTAGTAGGATAGCTGGGATCTGGTGATGCCATATTGCCCTTCCTGTTGTTGATTGTGTTCTTGTACTGGCATTTAAGCATCTGGGTTTGAGATGATTATAGGAATCTGTGGATGCCTGAGTTTTTCTGTGTTGGTTGGGTGTTTCCTTCATTTTTGTTTCCTCTCTGTCTTCTGACCTAAGTGACCTAGAGTTCTGACTAGAGAGTCTTTAGGTCCAATAGGGTGTCTTCCCTGGGGATTTTGTGACCTGTTAAGACATCTGGGGTTTTGGCTGCCAATGTTGCCTATGTGGTTCCAATATCTGTGTGGTCTCTGGGTTGTAAGCACCTGCTTGATCTCTAGGATTCCTAGTATGGAGTAGCCTTCAGTACAGCAGATATTTTCTGCCAAGGTTGTGGGTTGGGACAAAGAGCCCAGGGGAGGAGGTGCTGCTGTTGGAGGGATGTTTGGTGGGCTTTAAGGAGTGTAGCAGGAGGAGGTCCTGCCTTGGGTCCTTGGATCTAGCCTGGCCTCTGGTAAAGCAGAGTCTTCTGCCAAACTTATGGGCTGGGATATAGAGCACAGGACAGGGGTTGCAGTCTGGGGTTGTTGGGTGGGCTTTAAGGAATATTAGTGGAAGGTGAACAATGTCTTACCTGGGGTTCCTAGAACTAACCTGACCTCCAGTAGGGCAGCTGGAGTTGTGAGCCAGGATATGGAGCTCAGGGGAAGGGTTGCTGTTGCGGCTTGGCTGCACCATTTTGCATTCATCCCATTTTGAGAGTAAAAGTTCCTCATTCTCCACATTCTCACCAGCATTTGTTTTCATCTGTATTCTTGGTGTCATTCATAGTGGAATGACATGAAATCTCAGTGTAGTTTTAATGTGTATTTCTCTGATGACTTAGGTGCAGAAGTTGTGTTGTAGATGTATCCCTGGGTCTGAATCCCACAATCAGTTGTTCTTTGTATTTTAAACTGTGGTGGTATTTTATAATCATCTGCATCTGCTTCAGAGAGGAACTTCTTTGATGGGGAATGAGAGCTACACTTATCTGTGGGCACAAGGGTGACTATTTAGACTGGAGTTGGTAATTAGGCAGGAGATTCTCCTCTAAGATCCAAGAGCTCACTAGCCTTCATGGAGTTGGGTCAGTTTCTCTTATCAGGCCTGATTACTCTCCAGTTGAGTGGGCCTTAAGTACAGTAAGACCTCTGTTGGTTACTATCAAGATATTAATGCCACTACTGTACCTTTAGGAATATCTTGTCTTGCTGCTCATTGTTGTGGCTCATAAGCATCATAGGCAGATATAACTATCAGTTGATTCCCTCCCTTGGCTGTTGTGGTACTATAAAATCTAGTCCTCAGAAAGGAGACTTCAAATCCTGTCTTCTGGGCCCTGTGTCTGAAGTGCATGGTGTCTTCAGCAATAAGACTTACTTACCTTCAGCCTCTGAGAGGCCACCATGGGCAATGGCAATAGCCTATGTTATTTGGGAGTCTCTTGAACAAACCTGACTAACAACTTGAAATGGGATTTTTCATGACTAGCACTGGGGTTTTGTTAAACTGTCTATGGCTTTTGGGTATCACATTTTCAGTCCAGGTGATACACACACACACACATACACACACACACACACACACACACACACACACACACACACTCACGCACATGCACGCACACACATGTACTTATGTATTTGCTTACATTTATATATATATATATATATAATATGTAATTTTAGGTAAATAAAATAATATGATTCTTTATGTCTTTTTCAACACCCCCCCACTTATTGACTTCCCCCTCCTTTCCTCAGGTAACTTCTCAATTCCCCTTCATATTACTCTGCTGTACTATTCCCATCTCTAGTGCCCCCCACCATGGTACCTTTTTACTTTAAGATTTCTGCAGTTATTCTGGGTTATATACTCATATCTTAAGATTTGGAGTTAGGAAACACAGTTGAAAGAGAAAATGGGGCATTTGTCTTTCTGGATCTGAGTCACCTCACTTAATATAAGCTTTTTAGTTCTATCAATTTACCTGCAAATTTTATGGCTTTCATTTTCATTACAGCTGAAAAATATTCCATAGTGTGTTTGTGCCACATTTTCATTATTCACTCATCAGTTGAAGGGTATTTAGTTCATTTTCATTTTCTAGCTATTGTGAATATAATGACTGTGAGCATGGCTGAACAAGTATCTAATAAGTAGGATATCAAGTCTTTTGGGCCTATCCCAAGGAGTAGTATACCTGGTTCATATGGTAGATTTATTATTAGCTTTTTGAGAATTGTCCACACTGATTTCTATAAATATGAACAGAGATTTCTCAAAAGTTGAAGTAAAAATGGCTAAAAATATCTAAAACACATACATCATCATCTTTAATAATTTGAGAAATTAAATCAACACAGTTGGCGGACGTTTCTTTCCTACCAGCAGCTCCCAAATAAACACACTGAGGCTTGTATTAATTACAAATGCTCGGCCAGTATCTCAGGCTTGTTACTAGCTACCTCGTACATTTATGTTAACCCATATTTCTTAGCTGTGCTTTGCCATATGGCTGGGTACCTTTTCTCAGTACAGCATGTCCATCTTACTTCTCTCTGTGTCTGCTGGCAACTCCCCTGACTCAATCCCTCTTCCTCCCAGCATTCTCAGTTTGAGTTTGGCTGTCCTGCCTATACTTTCTGCCTAGCTACCAGCCAGTCAATTCTTTATTAACCAAGGAGAGTAATATATATATATTCACAGTGTACAGAAGAATTATTCCACAGCACAAAACAACTCTGAGATTTCATCTTACCCTAGTCAGAATGGCTAAGATCAACAAAACAATTGTCAAATTCTGGAGAAGATACTGGGGGAAAGGTGAACTCCATTGTTGTTACTCATCCCCTTGTCCCACTGCCCTTTCCCAACCCTCTAATTCACATTCCCATCCAAATGACTCTTTTCTGCTTTAGT
>CABHPQ010137804.1:0-17750 GCA_902168405.1 Peromyscus aztecus
AGAGGGGCATTGTGCACATGAGTGTAGATACCCACAGAGGGTAGAGGTATAAGATTCTCTGGAGTTAGAATTACAAGTGATTGTGAGCTGGAATTATAGGTTGACTGAGCTACGTGATGGGGACGCTGGGAACCAAACTCATGGATGCTGAGAAGTGAACTCAATTCTTCTGCAAAAGCATTGTGTGCTATTAACCACTGAGCCATCTCTCCAGGGTTATATGACAGCTTTTATGTTAAGTATCTGATCTAAGTTATAGGTAGATATAAGAAGCTAAATAGCAACTGTGTATCTATTATAGGGGACAAAAACAACAGAATGTCCAGTTCTCAGGCAGTAGTTCTTCCTGGGGTCCTTCATTCCCCTCCAGTTGATTCATGTCACTTTATTGTCTTATCCACTGTAGACATTATTGTCAGGTTCCTGTGATAATAAATCAAATTTAGCTTGGTTTTCAACTGCTATCAACCTATTTCCCCTGCTTATATTGCTGGGTTTTGTCCCTCAATTTTCCCCACCCCTGGTGTCAGTTTTCTTACTATCGTTTTGAGGAAGTAAAGAATAAATAACCAAATTACACTCACTTCTATATCATATACCAGAAATATTTATTAATGCTATTAAACATTCTAAATGGAATTTTTACCAGTAATATTTAAGGACAAATATTGCTCTTAACTGAAGGGAAAGACCATGTAGCATGTATGCTGATCTAGAATGAGTATCCCCAATTCAATACACAGTATAAGAGTACAAGAAGAAAGTATTTGCAAACCCAACAGGTTCAGAAAAGAGAAGACTAGCCTGGTTATCTGGTCCTTGATAAAAGGACGTTATAAAAACCAGGACTTTGCACATAGTAAAACTAAGCAATTGTTTAATTCCTCCTACACCAAAGTGTCAGGAATGTCTTAGTGAACTAAGGAGAACATAAGAGACATATTCACTTTATAAATATAATCACATGAAATACACCAAACCAAGAATTAAATACACAGTGTGATACTTGCCATTAAAGAATTACACAAGCTTCATGGAGTCATGGATGGTAAATATACCAATATAAATATAACATACAGAAACCCACCATTACTATTTATAATATTATTTTTGTCACATTGTCAAAAAAAGCAGTCAACAAATGCTTTTCTCCTTTGGGCTAAGACCAAGAAATGCAGTATGTAACAAAAACCACAGCGGCCATCAGCTTTATATACAGGGTGGGAAACAACCATTTGGCTTATACATTCCTTACAAAGCTAAAAGATGAGAAGTTAAGCCACACAGGGAATAGGTTAAGAAGGGATTCGATAGAGGGATGGAGGGCAAATGGTAGATGCCAAAGTGCTTGAAGAGGGGGTTATATTGGCCTGTTTGGCTGCAATAGTGAGTTAAGCTCACAGAAGTAGTCATTTTACTACTATGTTCATGTAGCAGAACAATAGTAGTAGGTTCTCTCCTAGAGCTTATGACCTGTCTAGACACAGGTTCTTAGTTCCACTAACAATGCCATGTGTGGGCTCCATTTTGTGGAACGGGCTTTAAATCTAATCAGAAAATGATTGGTTATTCTCATGTGGTATAATGCTACTATTGCTCCGGTGGGCATATTTTGTTGGGACACTCATTATTATAGCTCACAAGGTTTGCAGCTGGGTAAGACAGATGATTGCTTTTCTTCCCTGGTAGTGTGCAAACGCAGCACCCTCCCATACCATAGAAGCTAGTCAGTAGGGATGATGTTTCCAAGTGTGTACAAGCTTGATTTTTCCAAGTATCATGTCTCAAGTACATGGCGTCTTCATTGATATGGTCTTATTTTCAAGTTCTGGAAGGTAATCAAGAGCAATGGCTATACCCTGTAATGTTTAGAGGTCTATGGAGTTTCTCTGGCCAACAACTCGAAAGAGGGTAAAATGTTCCTGGCACTGGGATTTTATTTGCCAGACTGTGCTATTAGGGTTATTGTCTTCCTATTATAAGGTAACTTCATTTAGAATCTTTTTGTATATGTATGTGATGTATATGTATGTGTATATGTATCTATTTTAGGAAGCTTCTGCAGTAGTAGATATATTTGTGATGTTTCAAATGTCTTTAACGTTGGTTATCCCTCCTCTATTCCTTTCTATTCTCTGCCCTCTGACCTAAAACACCGTTTAATCTTTCCTGTTCCCTTTTTGTCTTTCCCCTCTTTACATCACTGTACTCTATCTCTCTACCCTTGAGTGATACCCCAACTCCCATGACACCTTACTAATTTCCTAACTTCTATGGGGATTCCAAATGAAGCATACGTATCTGAAGATTCAAAGCTAACCTCCACATATGAGAGAAAACATATGATGTTTGTCTTTATGGGTCTAGGTTGCTTCACTCAGGATGATTGTTTCTAGCTCTATCCATTTACCTGAAATTTTTGTAATTTCATTGTTACCAGATGAATAATATTTCATTATACATGTATGATACATTTTCCTTGTTCATTTATCACTTGATGGATATCTAAGCTGTTCTATTTCCTGGCTATTGTGAATAGAGAAGTAATGAATACATATGAGCAAGTATCACTGGAGGATACCGAATCCTTTGGGTATATGTCTGTACTGAATAGTTTTATGTCAACTTGACATGAGCTAAAATCATCTAAGAGGAGGGAACCTCAATTAAGAAAATGCCTTCATAGGATTGGGCTTCAGGCAAGCCTATAGGGCATTTTCTTAATTAGTTACTGATGGGGGAATGTAGCTAGCCCACGGTCAGGATAAATCTCTTTCACCTGCCAGTCCCACAGCCGCTCAGACCCAACCAAGTAAACACAGAGACTTATATTGCTTACAAACTGTATGGCCGTGGCAGGCTTCTTGCTAACTGTCCTTATAGCTAAAATTAATCCATTTCCATAAATCTATACCTTGCCACATGGCTTGTGGCTTACCGGCATCTTCACATGCTGCTTGTCCTGGCGGTGGCTGGCAGTGACTCCCTCCGCCTTCCTGTTCTTTTAATTCTCTATGTTAGTCCCGCCTATACTTCCTGCCTAACCACTGGCCAATCAGTGTTTTATTAACAACACATTTGCCATACAGAACATCCCACAGCAGGGGAAGGCCTAGCCCATTGTGAGTGGTGCTATCCCTGAACTGGTGGTCCTGAGTTCTATAAGAAAGCAGGCTGAGCAGGCCATGTTCATCAAGCCAGTAAGCAGCACCCCTCCATGGCTTCTGCATCAGCTCCTGCCTCCAGGTTCCTGCCCTGTTTGAGTTCTTGTCCTGACTTCCTTCTATGATGAACAGTGATGTGGAAGTATAAGCCAACCTTTCCTTCCCAACTTGCTTTTTTTGGTCATGGTGTTTCATCACAGCAATAGAAACCCTAAGACAATGTCCAAGAGAGGCACAGCTGGATAGTGGTAGACCTATTCAGCTTTTGAGTAACATCCATGCTGATTTTGATACTGGTAGCACTAGTTTACATGCCCACCAGCAATGAATAAGTGTACCCCTTTCCCCACACCCACCCTAGCATGTTCTCATTTGTTTTTTGGTTTTGGTTTTGTTGCCCATTCTACTTGGGTAAGATGAAATCTTAAAACTGTTTTGATTTTCATTTTCCTAGTGGTTAAGGACATTAAGCATCTTAAACACTATTTCTCAACCATTTCTATTTTATTTTATTTTTTTATCTCTCAGTCTAGTTCCTTGCCCCTTGGTTATTTGTTCTCTCTCTTTTAATTTTTTAAAAATTTATTTATTATGTATACAGTGTTCTACCTACATGTATGCCTGCATGCCAGAAGAAGGCACCAGATCTCAGATGGTTGCGAGCCACCACGGGGGTGATGGGAATTGAACTCAGGACCTCTGAAAGAGCAATCAGTGCTCTTAACTTCTGAGCCATCTCTCCAGTCCTTATTTGTTCTCTTAATGCTAAGTATCTCAGTTCTTCTTATATTCTGGATACTAAACCTTGTCAGATGTACAGATAATAATGATTCAGGCCTAATTTTTGAGGTCCTTGATTCATTTGGAGTTGAGCTTTGTGTGAGGTGAGAGATAATCTATTAATCTATTTCATTCTTCTACATTCAGCTATCCAGTTTGACCAGAGCCATTTGTTGAAGATGCTGTCTTTTCTTCTGTGTATATATTTTTAATTCTTTGTCAAAAAACAGTGTGGACCTTATATTAGAGTCCTCAATTCTATTCCATTGATCATTGTGTCTGGAACATGGGAGACCTACCAGAAGGAATACTCTCAAAAAAAAAATAATTATTCTCCTCCCCCCAGCAGCCATCAACTGTCAATACCTCCTTGATTAGGGGTAAGGCCTTGTGGGTTCTTGTCTATCCATGCTGACTTTGGCTGGCTTGATCTTATACAGATTTTGTGCAGGTAGGCACATATGCTGTGAAGTCATGAGTGCAATACTCATGTCATGAACAGAAGACAGCATTTCATAGCAGTTCTCCCCTATCCTCTGGCTCTCACAGTCGTTTGCCTGCCTCCTTTCGGTGATGTTCCCTGAGCCCGGTGGGGGCTGGGTGATGGGCAAGTTGATATAGATCTCATATGTATGGCTTAGCACTCACCGTCACTCATTCTCAGCACTTTGATCAGTGGAGTACTGCTGAGTACTGCAATAAGAAGCTTCTCTGATCAAGGCTGAGAGCAGGCCTGGTGGATAGATAGCAGCATAAACATTTAGACAGCAGACTGACAACATGACCAGTCATGTGGTGAAAGTATTTATGCCAGTAAAGTCAGAATCAATTGAATTTTTGATTTATTGTTATTTTCCTCATCATGTAAAACTATCTCATTTTATGAGATAATGTAGGCATTTCTATAGTCTATAGCTGTGCACTTGTCTCTGGTCTTCATTAGCAGAAACTTCATCCTAGTAAGGACTTGTTCTTTCAGTTGGTGTTGCCAGTAAATCTGAACAGTCTAGCTCAGCATTTGATAAGCAACTTATCAATATGTAAGCAAATAATCATAGCTGTTGCTAACACTCATAACTTATACATACTATCATAGTGTTCAGTAAATTTTAGGTTTTTTTTTTACTAGATACTTATTTTAGGAAGACAGAGTAGTTTTTTGTATGTGCTGCATGTTTAGAGAAATACTAGTACACTAAATGATATAGGTATTAATTTTTAGAGAAATTCCCAAAGCACATATGAGAGCAATGTAAGGGAACTGATAGCTGTGATAATAAACAGAAAAGTAGAATATCAGAATTAAAACAATTTAAAGGAAAATAATGCTAAGCTCTTACTTTTTATATAGGAATTACCATGTTAGTATTTTTATAATTATCATTTTATTATGTCTGTATTTCCTAAGTCAATACAATGTGAAATTCTAAATTTTCATCCTAAGCAATTGTTCGTTGTCGTTTTTATAACCAGTTAGAAAGTAATATTGGTGTTATTTTTTTAGGTTATCTGTTCTTCCAATTTAGTAGCACAGGTATTTCTACCTTAAACTGCATGTCACTGGCAAACATAATTTCAGATCAATTAAGGAATTACGTATCCTGTAGCTACTGTAAACAGAACGGGATCATGTGTAGAACTATAAACATGAAGCAAACAACACAAGAAACTTTAAAAATATTTTTTCACATACTGCTGGGTATTCAACAGTTAAATATTTCAAAAGAACACTTGTAGAGATATGTCTTAAAATATTAATACTCCAATACAGAAATTTTACAAGTTAAGGTAATATGCATGCACAAGATATCCACTTTAAATTTGTATGTCCCTTTAGGCCACCGTGTGTGTATAAGTTTACTACAATCTTCTCTCAGGAGGTATATATGTAAACTGGCTGTAAAATATTTTCTTGAGGTGCAGAGTAGTTTGGGGGATTATTTAAAAAGGACCCATAGAGAACTGCTGTAGAGAAACCCTCCATAAAGATAAGGGGAACACTATAAAAGTAAGGAAGAAAATACTCTTCTCATATAAGAATAGGAAAAAAATCATTCCCTCCATTTTCTAGCAGTAGATTTGCTACAAATTCATAGGACATAGCCTCACAGCCATCTGGAGTGTCCACATCTGCATTGCAGCTTACCTCTTGCCAAATCACTGAAATACAATAGCTCCAGAGATTACAATACAAACACCAAAAAATACACAGTAGCTTCCATAAAAATGAAAGAAAAAGACTCTCCTACAAAATCAGGATAAGTATTAAAGTTTTAAGAAAGAAATTGGCATGTGTGTCTACCAAGAACCTTTCCTACTAAGTTCTTTAGTTCAAGTATTCTTTGGGAATATTGAGTGGAAGAAGAACCTCAGAAGAGTAACAATAAGAGATTTATGGGATAGGAGTAAACAGTACAAGAACTGGGTGATACTTGTGAAATTATGTGAAGGTAGATAAACTGTATTGTGAATAAAATATCCTGCAACCAAAATAGCTTCAAAATAGAAAAGAAATTAGTCATCTGGGAGAAATTTGCTGAAGAATCTGTCAATGTCCTGAAAACTCTAGTTGAAACTCTTAATATTAAATGTAACTCATAAGTATGATGAAATACTTTTAAATTTTGATTATTTTGAACTTCAAACTTTTGTTTTTAAAATAAGATGTATTGTTTAGTCATGTGGAGTGGTATCCTTGTCCAACTAAAGCTTAACTAGGTTATGTCAGTTGCTAAGATAAAACTATTGCTTATTAGTTAACTAATTAAACATTACATACAATTAATTTAAACAAGCTTCTAAACTGAAAGGCAAAAATGGGAAAACTTTTTTTTCTTCAAATAGAAGTGTAGAACAAACAAATTGTGTCACTGTCAAGGAAAATGCTGGACTTGGTGGTGCTTCTGGTTTTATTGGTGCTTTACTTTAAACTGGAGCAACTTTCTCAATTTCTTTCACTTTCTCATCAGCTCCTAAATGGTTAAACAAGATTGAGAAGAAAGGTACTATTTGTATAAGAATTATAAATACTCATAGATGATAGGATGATTTCACAACCAAAAAAAATCCTTTTGCCACAATTGAGGGAGCTGAGAGCTAAAGATTTCAGATACTTTGACATTGTGTGAATATTAAAAATGTAGACCCTGAGGATTTACAGAAGAAAACTCCACTAAACCAACTGAAAATAAACGCTGGCAAGAAGATCCCTGGAATGCCAGTTGACGCAGCCACTTTGGAAATTAGTATGATGAATCTTAAACCATTTAAATTAAATCCACCATATGACCCAGCTATACCACTATTTGGTATATGCCCAAAGCACCAACATCCTACTCCACAGATACTTGCTCAGCAATATTCATAGCTACCCTACTCACAATAGCCAAGAAATGGAAACAGCACAAATGCTCTTCAACAGATGAATGGATGATGAAAATAATGCTTGCTTCTAAAGAGGGAAGGAGATACAGAGAGACAAATACTAAAATGTTAGTTGTTAGGGGCGGTATGGGCTGGGAGGAAATCGAGGGACTTAGGTAAAAAGTAGCAGATATGTAAAGTTAATAAGTCTAGGAACCTAATGAAACTATAGAGCCAATGAAATTGTACTGGATTAGAGATTTTGGTTAAGCAGAATTTAACTTGTCAAAAAATAAGTGTGTGAGATGACAGATATGTTAATCTGCTTCAGTATGGTACTGATTTTATTATCTGTGAGAGTCTCATAATATCATGTTATAAACCTCAAGTAGACACAATAAATTTTATTTCATAACATAAGGAAAATCATAATACAACTCCATGAAATGATTCATGCTATATACTAAACATATTTCCTCAAATAATTTCCATTAAAAGGAAAGCAAAGCGGAGGAGGAGCATTCTAAGATACAATTTGAGAACAATTTGAAAATTTTCACCTTTGCTGGATGTTAACCTATATTAGACAATTCTGGTAGGTATGGTAAATAATATTGAAGTAGTATAGAAAATGCTTATTATTAGGTATCTATGGGGGTGAAATATCACATGTCAATTTGTACTGAAATTATTCAGTAAAAGTGAATAGATTTAAAACAAATGTTACTGTTCATTATGATACTCTCTAGTCCATTCTTTAATTTGAAATTGTCCATAATTCTCCATTTCTCAGCATCTACTGACCAAGAGACCAAGGGGTTTCTGCAGTAGAAGAGAAAAGGTAAATGCATATAAATTACCCTGAAAGTGCTGCATAGCCTCCCAGACCCTAAACACAGATGTACTTGAATTTACAAACCAACTTTACTACCCCATAGTTGCTTGACCCACGATATATTACTTAAAACCTTCAACATTACACTTTCTTTACATAAAATGAGGAAAATAGTGTCTACATCAGCATCATTGTGTGATTAAATATTAATGCACAAAACTCTTAGCTTATAAGGTCATGTTCAAACCTTCACACTGTTTTGTAATAACTATATTCCCCATTTCTCCTTGTGTAATAGTTTTGGGTTCTGGGTGTATACAATTGTATCTTTGTGTGATAAAGTGCATAATCCACCATGTTACTATATGCTGCATAAGCATTATATTAATTATATCTTATACAACATTTGCTTAATTTGTTTTATAAGTAAACATTTGGCCATCCTTATTTTTACCTTAAACTTTTTGTTGTTTTGAGTTTTTCTTTAGCTATTTTTAACTTTTAATGTATGGTATTGAGAAAGAATGCAAGAAATAATGAGAGATGAGTAAGTTCTGTACACAAATATTTAAACTGAAAATCTCCAAAGCAATAAATGGCAGAAGAAACACTCACACTTAGATATACCCTCCTAACATTTTAGAAATGAGGATAAAGATAAAAATCCCCAAAACTACTACAAAGAAATGAAATCCCATTTTAATATAATATATCCCCTCTGTGAATTGGATCTCAAAAAGCAATGGAACAAATGTCTTTCAAGTTTCTATGAGAAACAAAATCAGGCCTAAATTTCTACATTGCAAGTATATCATGAAGTGAAGGGAAAAAACCATTTCAAGTAAGGAAGAACTCAGAATTCTGACCTTCCATGCAGACATCCACCCTACTGGCTTTTATAAAATTATTTAAATTAGTTTATATTAGAGATATTCTAGTAGAAGACACATAGCAACCTGTGGAACTCCCTTCCCCACAGACTCCTCCACTCAGATGACTAGGAATCCTTGACTTCGTTACAGAAAAGAATTCAGGATGAGCTAGAATAAAGCACAGTTGGGATTTATTTAAAATGGGCATTTTTACCATAGATTTGATTATGGATGTTAATAGAGAGATGCTCAGGGAAAGGATAAGACATTAGCATGGAATTCTCAAAGGAGAGTCACACTTAATTGTCCTTACAGGGCTATGTTTCAGTGGGTAAAGGTGCCTGATGCCAAGCCTGAGTATTTGAGTAATCCATGGTAGAAGGAAAGATCCAATTCACAATAGTCGTCATCTGACCTCCACAGGTGCCCCACTGGACAAGTGTAAAGGTACAAATATTTTTAGTTGCCCTTACAATAGCCTTATATATTATTTTGGTAAACTCTTGAGTTATCTTGCAAGTGTTGCTGGGGGGCTTAAATGAGATCACAGAGTGGTTTCCTGAGGTGCATTGAATAGTATTACAACTGATAACGTCCCTAGATCACAATAACTGCATGGGAAGTTAGGACGCTTTTAGTGTGAACAAAGTTTATAGTCCTGTTTGTAGGATTCTCAGAAAACTGAAGGCTTATAGCTAGTAAAGGAGTCAGGCTCTGTTGTAAGGTCATTCATATGGCTCATTGTTACTTTAATGTTCCTATCTGAAAATGTAAAAGGAAAGGCATCTCTATGGAAAGAAGCTTCATAGAAAATGTTGATTGTGCTGGAATTGCAGGCTCTCAGCCTGGGAGAGAAGTCATCTGAACTCTTGAGGGAGAGACCCCTTTCCTTTCTCATGCTCCAGCAATTTCCCTGCTTCAATTTAGAAAGGAGAGGAAGGAAGGAACAGGAGGAGGAGGTAGGATCACCTCTTCTAGCCTTCTCTGAACTCAGAGATAAACTGTTGCAGAGTGTGTAAATGTTTGGCGCCTGACAGTTCCAAAACCAGCCGCCTGTTTTCAATACACCAACTAGAGACAAACAATGGTGAAAATCTAACTCTAACTTATGGTACTGACATGAAGCTTGGATTTAAATAGAGGGCAAAGAAATGTATACTGTGATGGCTAGTTTTTGGGTTTTTTTTTATGAGTTTTTTTATTAAAATGTGATTACATCATCTCCTTTCTTCCCCTTTCCTTCCTCCAACTCTACCAAAGATGGCTAATCTTGACTGTCGATTTGACACACACAGAGAGAAGGACCCTCACTCAATAGAGGAAATGCCTCCACTTGATTGGCCTAAGGTCATGTCTGTGAAACATTTTCTTGAATAATGATTGATATGGGAGGGCCCAGCACACTGTGGGCAGTACTGCCCCCTTGAAGGTGGTCTTGGGTTCAAAAAAAGTTGGTAATCAGTGTTCCCCTGTGGTCTTCAATCCTTGCTTCCAAGTTCTTGCCTTGAGTTCCTGGCCTGGCTCTCCTTGGTGATGGACTGTAACCTGTAAGTCAAATGTTTTATCACAGCTGCAAACCAAACTAGAACAACAACTGGGAAGTTCTGGTCAAGGTTGGTCTCACACCATCATTAACTCATCAGTCTTAGCTCCAGCCTTTCCTGCAAGTTGGAATTACAAATTGTAAGAAAATGTGAAATCTCTTCCTGGGAGACAAGTTCATCCCCAGGCTGGCACCATCTTCATCACTTCCCTTCCCTTCTTTTAAGAGTCCTGGAAGCCGGGCAGTGGTGGCGCACGCCTTTAATCCCAGCACTCAGGAGGCAGAGGCAGGTGGATCTCTGTGAGTTCAAGGCCAGCCTGGTCTACAGAGTGAGATCCAGGACAGACACCAAAAACTACACAGAGAAACCCTGTCTTGAAAAAGAAAAACAACAAAAACAAAAACAAAAAAAAAAGAAAAAGAAGAGAGTCCTGGAGACATTCCTATTTCATGGGGACAATTTTATACCACATGTCCTTTGAGATACATCCAATCCTAAACACAGAGTTATATACATTCTAACATTCAGTGAAGAATTGCAGATTATTTTAAATGCTATTCTGAGAAGTATCCATCACCGTTCTTATTTCAGATATTATCTATTTTCCCTTCATTCCATCCAGTAAAAAAAAATAAAAAAATTTTAAAAAACTGTAGGCCAAATATCCCTGAAAGTTCAATATCCAAAATATTCCCAAATGTGAAATTTTTTGAGCACTACAAGATACCGAAAAAGGAAAATTCTACATCAGATTGTATATGGACAGGTCAAAATCAACATTAATTGAATTGAAAAACTATATAAAGTTACCTTCAGGTTATTTATGAGATGCATACAAAACACCACAAGCTTCATATTAGATGTGATGGGTCCCATCACAACATATCTCAACATCCCATGCAGATATTCCAACATTTGAAATGGGGAACACTCAGTCAAGCATTTGGAGAAGGGATTCTCAACCTGAATCCCACTTCCAGGAAACCTAGTCATAAATATTAGGGCACCTTATGCTGTCAAACACCCTCCTACTCCTCTATTGATTATTTAAAATCACATCTCATTTTCCATGACTTTCCATGTTTACTTCCTTTGATCAATATTTTTAAATCTCTACTTTCTTCTCCCAATAAAAGGATTTCCTTTCCATTCATTCCTCGGTGTTATCCTTTAGAATGGAGTCTTTATATAATAATTACCAGTTCCTTGTAGTAAACAGAAATGAATACTAAAGAGTTAAAAGTGTAGTGTCATTGCTACATCAATTAGATCTGAAACACAAAGATAATGTTCCCAGCTGTAGCATCTGGCTCCCTGGCAATTTCATCAGGCAGTACCAGCCGTGATCGTAGAACTGGGGGCTTGTCACATGGATTAAGCTCTTGTGCAGCTGTTTCTGCCACCTCGGTTCAGGATAGTACAAGTTAGTTTTCAGTTGTTTTCCTCTGAATAACTCCTGCTTTTCTCTCTATTCAGACTTTTTAAACACACACAGGAGATATGGTTGTGGAGAGAGTCTGAATTCTAATGTGTCTTTAAAGAGATGGACACATGCAACACAGTCACTTTCAATTTCAGTATGATGTTGGTATAATTTCTTTTCAAATATAAGTAAAGCAATGGGTTTTAGTGCTTTTGTACAAAACATTTCTGTTTACGCGCAAACAGAGCTTTTTAAAAGTAGGCAAGCAAAATCTCAAATGAGTATGTTCCACCCCCTGTTAAAGAACTTATAAAAATACACTACTTGTCCAAGAGACTTTTTTGATCCTCTTTAATTATCAGCATATTAAAAAAAAAACATTTTTGAGAGGGGTGGTTCTTACTGTGTATCCAGGCTGGTTTGGAAGTCATTATGTAGACAAGGTCAGCCTTGGACTCACAGAGATCCACCTTCCTCTGCCTCCCAAGTACTGGGATTAATGGTGTGCACCACCAGACTGACAAAAAAGCATTTTTAATAGAATGTATTTTCATCTTTCTCCTGAATTTATTTGGTAGCTTCAGATGCCAAGTTACTAGTTTGCCACCAGTGTTATTTTCAACTTCAGTCTAATGTTTTCTGAGCAGCTTTGTTCTTTCAACAGTATGGTAGCTTTGGATAAGAATCAGATTTTAAGATCAGAGAATCAGATTTAAAACAATGGTAGAACTTAGAAAAAGAATTTTTTTTTGCATTTCCATTTATTTCACAGAAAATGAAACCCAAAGCTAATGAAGTGTAAGTAATAGGCTGGAAGTAGCACCGATTGTTAGGAGAACCACGTTCAGAAGTCAAGCCCTTTAAACCCCAGGCAAGTATACCACACCCTATCCTCCTCCACCCTACTTTAAGCCCACAATTTAGGATGCTTAGCTCTACTTTTCTGTTGGAAGTCAACCTTACATCAGCCCCCGCCCTCCTACCCATCTACTATTTCATCAAGTTGTCAGGCTCGGAGCCAGGTACCTTTGTCCACTGAACCATCTCCACCGTGCTCTTTATTTTTTTATTATTTTTATTAGCTTACAAAGCAGTGGGCTTCCTAGGGCTTTTTTCATACATCCCTAGCTTTGGTTAATTCATCGCCTCCCCTCCCCCGCTTCTGACTATGCTTTCTTAATAAACAGAGTGGTTAGTGCTGGCAATTATCTGTAGTTTCTCATGCTAATCTGCATCCTACTCTAGAAATTATATAAGTAATTACATATTATAATATATAAATATAATTATATATATATTCACTACTGTGTTTTCCTTTTCCCATTATAGGAAAGCTGTGTATAAACAATTTCTCAACATATACTGCATTCTAAACTAATGATTCTCATCTAGTCTTTGATATGGTAGCCAACTCAGTTCTTCTTGAAACATAGTTATCACTATTATTATCCAGTACCTATTCACTGGGTTTGACTGGCCCTGTATCTCACACATTTTCACACTCAAGATGTAGCACCTATAGTTTCCGTTTTTTTCAATCTTATTAATTGATAGTTTGGTTTGATTTGGAAGGTGATTAATTATTTCATTAGGTAGCTGTTCTCAGGGAATGAGACAAAAATATTTCTCTGCAGGTTAGGTGTCACTAAAGAAATTGGGTCAGAATCCATCAAGCTGTGGTACAAGCACACAAGCAAGAGCTCTAACACTAATAAATGTATTATGTCAGGAGACTAAAGAACGATGACAGCCTCACTGTTAGTTCCCTTGGGCATCTAGTTGTCAAGTATGGACTCTGCACTCTGCACGGAGGAAGAATAATAGTGTTTGAGATGCTCGGAAACAGCAGCGAGGACCTAAAAACATCTTGAAGGAAGATCACGGAGAAAGTAGCTAATGAAGAAAGGATCTATCTGACTGCCTGATAGGCAGACAGAGAGGGAGAGGGGCCATGACTAGATAATAAAGATGGCAGACTTCCAAGATGACTTCTTTCTCACCTTCCTGACTTGAGACAAAAGCCTGACGGCTTAAAACAAAGCCCTAGTGAGCCCCCTTCTGGTGGACTGGTTCAACAAGTTTCAAGGGCGAATCGGGACAAGTTTACACAACAGTTATGGGCCAGTAAGCCATCCTGTCTTCTTTCAAACTAACCAAACCTGAATTAGGGGAGGAAGACCCTTCAAAGGCTTAAAAAATAAAACACCCAGACCTCAGTAAGAGGGCAGGCTTGGACTTCCCAATACTACCCTTTGCTTTGCGGGGGCTCTATCTCTCTGTGTGCTCGCTGTATGTGTAACCACAAGGCATTTGTATAAAAGTTAATCAAAGCTTCCATTATCTTTGCTTCCTAAGAGTTTATACTCTAAAACGATACTGCTGAATGTAAAAGACATCAACCTGATTTATGCAAGTGGGGCTTTTATGTTAGTCTTGTTTTACTATTTGAGAGTATTTTCAACTCATAATGTTGCAGGCTGGTAATGTAGCTGCATCAGTAGAATGCTTGCTTAGCATCCAGGAAGCCATGAGTTCGATCCCTGAGGACAGCATATACAGGGTGTGGCAGTGTATACTTGTAATCCTGGCACTTGGGAGGTGGAGGCAGGGTAAACAGAAGTTCAGAGTCATCCTCATCAACAAAGTAAATTTGAGTCTAGCCTGGGGTAAGTGAGATTGAGATCTTATCTCAAGCAAACAAAACAGAATAAAAACCAAAGTACAATGCTATTGAATTACCTGGGGGGGGGGGGACAGAATGTGAGAAAATAATAGAGCAATTGAGAAGAGTCAGTGAAAGGGGGAAAAGAACAGGAAGATGTACAGGATGGAGGATTTTTCTTTGAGTCAAGATCTAACAAAATACATCAGACACAGCCTATGATGCAGGCCTCAGGCCCAGCTCAAACCTCTATTCAGCCCCAATCTGAGTGACTGCTTAGAATCAGGATTAATCTGAGGCCAGTACAGAAGGCACCCATGAATCCCTCTAGGAGAAGCCTCAGGGTCCAAGCTACCCACAGACCACTTCAGACGCCCATGAGTCTTCCCAATTGGGACTCCTCTGAGTCACTTATGCTCTTTGTAATTTAATCTAGAGTCAGTCAGAGAAAGAAGTAATTTGACTTCACAGCAGGTATTCCTTCCTACACAGAGTAGTTTGCAAAGGGACCTACTACAGCTAATTATTAATGTCAACAAAGACTACGTGGCAATGAAATTCTGTAGCCTGAATGTAAATATAGATGTATTCGTAGTTTAACTGTTTGCTATTAAATAAAACCTCTGTAGGGAGTTAAAATTTTCAAGTGACACACTCATTCTAATCAATACGTTCCAACGCATCAGGCAATACTAACAGGTGATGTCCTTAGCTATAGTATGCAGGCCATTTCATAGAATACTCTAATTCACATGAAAACAATTAAAATTATGTAGGAGAGAATGACCTCCAAATTATAAAATACAAGTAAAAAGAACACAACTGAAAATAAAGTGTAAGAAAAAGCAAAGCCTTTTATCAAAGGAAAGTCAAAATAAACCATTGTTATGCTTTCCCTCCTATTAAAATAAAGACTAAGTAAAACAGCAGCTTTATGTCTATGATTATTGCTGAAGATTAAGTATTACTATAGTAAACTTTGAAAAACCATGTACATCACCCTTAGGTGTATTTTTTTCCCCTTTCTACCACCCAATTCTCTTTATATCCAGTGGGCTGTATTTCCTCTGTAAGACCTATGCCCTCATAGGAAACACTCTCCAAATAGAAAACACACATAAGATCTGGGTAATGGAGAATCTAAACAATAACTAATAGCATATCCTCTGAGTTATAAAAAAATACCTATTAAACAAAAATAGAAATTCACTGGAAGCCCCGGTGCATCTTCCAGAGTCCCATACATTCTCCTGTCACTGTTTTTACTAGTATGAGGTGATAAACATACTGTCCTAAAATATGTACCGCATAACATGAATTGTTTTAGGTTGAGAGTCAAAGCCATTTGCTCAAGTTGAATGAAACTATTTCATGCAACAAGGCTACAGTTTGTCCAGCCGTTTTCAGAAACACATTTAAATGCTCTAAATGTCCCTATGGATTTTTTCCTCCTTCAGTGAATTAGATCCAAGTTAATGGGACCCATTAAATCTACTTTAGTTGAGTCTCTTAACTGAGTTTCTTTGAGTTGTTTCTTTCTCAGATGCCTTTAGAGATTTTTTATTTGTTCCGTCAGAGTCACTTTGAATTAAACCTTTTGTTCCTCTATGAAATGCACACATGACAAAACCAAAATCCCTGACAATATTTAGAGGTTAAGTGGATATGATCTGCTGCTGACCGTGGACAGCACTGGATGAAAATGCTGTCTGATGTGGTATCTAATCCACTGTGACATTCAAGTTTTTAAGTGATGCTCAAGGAGACGGAAGGCTTAACTCCACACTATCCCAGTGTGCACTGGTCCTCTGTCTGTTAACTTGCTAATGAACCATGATTGAGTAAAGTAATGAAGAGTTTACAGAGAGCCCCAGGAAACCAATTTCCAATTTTGCAACCAGCAGGCTTAACTTCACTGCAGCCCTTGCTAATTTTGTCTGAGAG
Source organism: Peromyscus aztecus (assembly GCA_902168405.1). Taxonomy (NCBI): domain Eukaryota; kingdom Metazoa; phylum Chordata; class Mammalia; order Rodentia; family Cricetidae; genus Peromyscus; species Peromyscus aztecus. Next base: position 16,588 of record CABHPQ010137804.1, read on the forward strand.
CAGACTTGGATACTAAATGCCATCCATGCTTTGTGCTCAGACAGACTTTTTTAATCCCCATAACTTGTCTATTAATGAATGTCTCTTTGTCAGATCCATTCTACCTCTCCGAGTTGTTATAAATAGGCAGAGTAGGCAAAAAGTGTCAAAAGAAAATTTAACCATTTTGAAGATTGGAAGCATTGCAAAGAAAGATTGCATGCCTGACCTATTACAAAACAAGAAAATTAATGCAAGAAAATGATTTATGATCAACTTTAGCAAAATTGCATAAAGCAGTTACAAATATATATATATATGTATTTATACACACATAGGTATGTATAGCCACATATATACATATAGTCACATATATACATACATACATATACATATATAATAGATATACATATACATACATATATAATGTTTGCCTGGATTGAATGATACTATTTTAACATTATCCAGAGAGCAGAAATTCATTCATTATCATTTTTTACATAATAAACCATAATCTAATATTTAAAATACACTGTGCATTTTCAATATAACATCTAAATATCATCAGAGAACTTGTGCAAATTGAAGTTAATGTTGATTGAAAATCTGTAACTAGTGATGACACCACACATCTGCCCCAGGCCATAACTGCAGACACACTAGTTTACTCCTTTGTCACCTACTAGTTAATACTCCCAATAAATCTCTGGTTTCTTATACATTTTGGTTGATGTGGCATTTCTCTCTTTAACTGCAATTGTTCTGTCTCTTCTGCTTATTAAAAAAGGACAAAAGTACAATTTTATTTTTATGTAGACTCTTAAAAATTGACTGTGCTCTCCCTTAAAGAAGGGTGCGGAAATCCTGTCTGTAATGACTCAAGAAAGTTGTGTTCATGAAAACTTAAAACAGGGTAATTTAACACCCACGTGGTGACTATAGTATATAACCACCAGATATGTGAACAAGCCAGGTTTCTTCCAAACAAAGCTGAAATCTTGTAACTGAAAGTCATAGTAAAGAATGGGAGCCAGGTGGTAGTGGCGCATGCCTTTAATCCCAGCACTCAGGAGGCAGAGCCAGGTGAGTTTTAAGGCCAGGTTGATCTACGGAGTGAGATCCAGGACAGCCAGGGATACACAGAGAAACCCTGTCTCGAAAAAAACAAAACAAAACAAAAAAAA
>CABHPQ010137804.1:17850-42827 GCA_902168405.1 Peromyscus aztecus
GCAGAAAGAAAGAAAGAAAGAAAGAAAGAAAGAAAGAAAGAAAGAAAGAAAGAAAGAAAGAAAGAAAGAAAGAAAGGGAACAGTCTCTCTTCTTATTCTTTAACTTCCACCTTTGAGAGTGTATGGAAATGATCTCTCCTTGTCAAGAGACCCTACTGGTTAAATAAATCAAAGAAATGGGAAGCTGTCCATAGCTTTTCAAGATGGGAGTTGTGCCATTCAATTAGGTTAAAGGCTCCAGGAAGGTCTCTCTCCTCTTTCTGTTTTAAAGGTGATAAAAGTAAAACATACCATGCAGACAAGACTGGCTCTAGCATTCTGGCTACAACATTGTTATCTCTAAAATCCTTTCCCACTCGTTCCAGCTCAGTGAAGACTGCAGGCCTCATGGGGATACAAATCTAAATGCTTCGGTGGTGCCGAAAGACCCACATGCCCATCAGCGTTAGTGAGGCTGGACATTTCTTTTGGTTTTTTTTTTTCCCCCTCTTTGGGAAAGATGCCTATTTTACATTATATTCCATGGGTAGGAAAAGTATGCAAAACTCCAAGCCTATGTGTTTTAAACCACCTTTCACAAATTTTAAACCCTTTTTTAGATTTCACAATTCCAGGCTTGTCCAGGGTCCAGCCTAATAAATGCTGACACTCCACTCGGTTTAATTAACAATGAGCAGGCAGTGTGAGAACACAGTGGGAGCACTGAAGCGGGTCTATGTAGTGCTCCAAGCATGGTACTGTCAATCACAGACCAGAGTCCAGCTGGAATTCAGTTTTCAAAGGAGGCCTGGGTAAGATATTCTGGCAAGGTCTCAGCTGGCATGACATTTTCATTGCACGTGCTTACATTTACTCCATCACAATAGTGGCCTGAGCATTTTATAATAATTCTAGTACCTTAAATCTGGGAGCCTCCCTAGCATTTACAAATGCTTTTCATGTATTATTGCACACAAACCTAAGCAAATATATTTGTATTCTTTGACATAAGAGAATATTGAGGCTTAAGAAAGAAAAGTGATTTAACTAAAACCATTATACCATGAGTAGTCAGAGCCTAGATTTCTGACCAAGCTCACCATTCTTTGTCATTTACACACACACACACACACACACACACACACACACACAAACACAAAAAAAAAAAAAAAAAAAAAAAAAAAAACCCACATATCCTGGTTGACATTACTTGGTTAGCAAGAACAGTTAGCCAGATGTGAAATTACAGAAGTCAAAATGGAAGGTAGTGTATTTAGGAACTTCACTGGGTCCTGGAACTATGGACTAGGTCTTTGATGGATTAGGTCTTTGTTCCCGTTTTGCAGATGTTGAGGCCTGCGTGCTTGGTTCTAAAGTCATAATGGTACCTCTAACACAGCATTAGTTGTGCTAAGCTCTCAGGGCCTGTTACATCCCCCACTGGTTCTCTGGGCATGAGTCAAACCACAGACTCCTCTTGGGACAGGGAGCTATGGCATCCCACCAGCACTAACAATTCAACAGAGTTTACTCTCTGTTTTATATACACTCGAGTAAGTAGGCAGTTGAGCAAGCAGGGTCCTATTGTAAGGACTGGGAGCAAAAGGGTTAATGACCCAATCACAGCCATAAGTAGAGTAATTACGTTTTCCTAGTCCCTTTGGACTAGGAAAAGGAAGATTGGCACCAGTTGTTAGATCCTTGATGTCTCCTTTCTCTCTCCTGAAGGTTATTTCTGACCACGGCTAAACTTTCTCTAATTATCTCCGACCGGTTGGCATACAAGCAACAAGTTTCTCCCAGTGCCGTACCGACACCTCATTGTTTGGTGAAGAGGAGGTCCCGTCTTCGGTTCTGAAGAACAACTTTAGCCAATGAGGTCTCGACAGGAAACACAATTTTCCAGACAGGAAACGAAATTTTCCAGGCGGCTCAGATCTAGGTCTACTTGAGCACTGAGTTCCTTAAAGTTTTTAATCATACATAACTAGGGCTGAGGTTCTAACTGAAGTGGAGTCTGCAATACCTATCCCCACCAACAGAGGGATGAGAATGAGGACCGCTCACATGAACAGAGAAGCCCAGAATCTAGATTTAGGTGGGCCCTGCCCTGTTTTCAATTATAGATAAACACCTTACATGAGAATGCAAAGGAGTGAGGTCTCCTCCAGGGTAAACAATTTAGAAGACACACACTTGGTTAAGTGTAACTGAAGTTTTCTCTAGTCCTGCCTGGCCCACGGTCAGGACAAATCTCTCTCACCCGCCAATCCCGCAGCCGCTCAGACCCAACCGAGTAAACACACAGAGACTTATATTGCTTACAAACTGTATGGCTGTGACAGGCTTCTTGTTATCTAGTTCTTCTATCTTAAATTAACCCATTTCTATTCATCTATACTTTGCCACGTGTAGCTTGTGACTTACTGGTACTTTACATCCTGCTCCTCATCGTGGCAGCTGGCAGCATCTCCCTGACTCAGCCTTCCACTTCCCAGAATTCTCCTCTCTCCTTGTCCTGCCTATACTTCCTGCCCTGGCTACTGGCCAATCAGTGTTTTATTTATTAACCAAACAGAGCAACACATTTAATATACAGAACATCCCACAACAGTTAAGCTGTTAGTGCAAGCAAGCCAGGTAGTCTCTGGGACCTGGAAATACATTCAATCACCATTTCTGGAGCTCAGCTGCTGTATATGGGTATAGGAATCTGTATAGGGTGAACTATAGGTGGTATCTTGGTGACATTAAGCAGGTACCCTTTCCTTAGAGATCTCCCAGGGTGAGTTTAGGTTGGTCCCATTTATAATTGTCAGGATTGGAGATATATCTTGCTGTTTGATTAGTTTCAGTCTCAACATAATATAGAGACTTGGGGTCCAGGCATAGTCAGAAGTCTTTAACTGTCTTTAAATGTTTACTCCAGAATAATAGTTATACAAATGCAAGTGATGGAAATCATTTCAGTAAGTACTCTCAAATATTCAGACACAAAATATATTTAACCCATTACTAAAATTAATACAACATACAATGAAATGGATCCTGTGGAAGAGAAAGTTCAAAAAGCTGAGTGAGGGTGTATTCCCAGATAAATTCCAAATTTCATTAAAAAAAAATATGCAGTTGGTAAAGCTAAGTGGTGCAACTATTTGACCAAATGAAATTGAACAAAAGACCAAAGATACGCGAGCTTACGTCTTTGTGGTTTTATGCCCCAGTCTATTTTTTTAGTGCAACTTTACAAAAAGTGTGTTTTGTACACAGTATTTTTCTGCTAATTGAGAATGCATCCTGGAGGAGATGCATCGCCGACATACTTGATTCATTTATAGTAACAGAGTCGGTGACATTTGCAGAAATAGCTCTCCATTATCTACATTGTATTACTTGGTAAATTTAGCAGAAAGAAGGGGACGGAAAATATGAAAACAGAAAATGTGAAAATAATGAAACTTTAATGTAGCACAAAAACCATGACAGATGTAAAGCCACAGAGTCATTAAATTCTTCCCAGTCCATCTCTTTTTATCCCTCTCAGCCCTTCTTCGTCAATTATTCCTAATGCTGTTCCTTTTCCCCAATAAACTCGTGGAAGCAATAGCTTCTGCAACTTGATTACAATCTTTCTATCTAAACAAAGCTTTGGAGCCAGAAGAATTACTCCAGGTAGTATGGTACTGGGTTTCTCTAACTGAAGACAAAATAGTAATTCTATTGGATATGTTTTTAGTAATTATAGTAGCTATCGTGTTTATTCTTGCATTCATAAAAAAAATCTCTAATGTATTTTGCTGAAGTTCAAGAAACTGACTCATCATAAATTTCTCCATTGTTTTTTAGACTCATAACATATTGCAATAAGAACTATATTGGTCTTTTTAGCATGGATCAATAAAAATGAAAATAACCCTAAGCTATGCTCATTTGTCACTGTCAACTACAGAAAGCTGCCAAATATACTATAAAAAGCACAATGGAATCTTATGATACATTCAGCTTTATTTAAGGTAATAAAAAGTATTGGGTCTTTAGAGCCTAATTTTAAATAGTGGTAGCTGACAGAGGTATTCATTTACCTGCTGTCTTATACTGCACATAAAGAGGCAAACGCCAGGGGCTGGGTAGCAGTTAAGAGTACATTCTATGCTTGCAGAAGACCCAAGTTTGTCTCCCAGTATCTAAGCTTACAAGCCTGTAACTCTAGGGGATCTGACACTCTCTTCAAGCCTTGAAGGTAAAATGCTCCCCCCCACACACACAAGAAAAATAAAATAAATGTTAAAAAAAAAGAGGCACATGTTTTACACCAGAATCTGCTTTAAAAAAAAAAATTTTGCAGAAAATCTTACTTTTAGAGACATTCAAAGATAATTCCTCGTTCTACTGAATTGCAAGGAAAGCAGAGGGAGAGAAGAGAGATAGATGGTTGGCAGGTAATATATACTACATAATGGTCATATCAAGTGTTTTACTCCCTAGTGAGCTTGAGCCTGGGAAGGGGCAGAGATGGATAAAGGATGGATGCCTAAAAGGAGGAAAGAAATGACACACTTCCTTCATTCATATAAACTTGTGTCTAGGACCCATGACAAATTTAAACTAAACTCTGTATGATGCAGAGATTCAAGTCACCTCCTACTAAAAAATAAATAAAAAAATTAAAAAAAAATCCAAACTCTCTTCTTCCCTTCCAATCAATTGATAAAGTAGGAAAAAGTCATGCCGTCCCTTGAGAGCAGGGACTGTGCCCCCTGTCACCAGGAGAACACTTATAGAAAACTGACTTATCATCTATCATCCTTCTGCAAACCCAAACACACACAGAACTCAAGGGGTAATGATGGCACTAAAGTAAGAATTAGATGATGGGACACGAAGATTAACATTCAAAAAAAGCTTATTGCCCAAGAAAGACTAGACACTGTCCAATCCAGGGACACACAACAAACTGCATACTCAAGAAAAACCCAGGATATACAGGTAGAGATGTGGGTGATGCGTAAACGACCAGTAAAGGGCCATAAGCCTCCAAGCCCTGCTTACTGGCCCACTCATATCCTTGGGGAAGGACACTTTCCATTTCTTAATAAATTCTCGTTCTTTCCGTTTCTAACAAAATGCCCCTGTTCCATTTCTTTTCCCTGAAACAGATAAACTTGGAAACCTAAGTAGGTGCCTCAGGACTCAGATCCACACCTATAACACTAGAAAAGTGAGCCCTCACCAGATAGACTCTCCACCTTCTTCTTGAATTTCTCAGCCTCCAGAATAGTGAGAAATAACTCTCTGATGTTCATAAGCCACCCTACTTAAGATACAAATGCAGTAGCCTGAACAGATCCAGGCATAACAGCAGCAAAAGTCTTGCATCGTTATAAACCACCTCAGAAGATCACAAACAAAAATAATTTTTAAATTATCTAAATGGGTTCTTGAGAATCTTCCTATGAGGTTCTCCTCAGATGTAGTCTGCTTTCATTTATGTTCATTTTTTTGCTAATGACAATACTGGTTGTAAAATCCAAAGCAGTTAGTCAGAAATAATAGCTTGTTTCTGAAACAAAATATAAATCTTTAAACACCCCAAATGTATAATAATAAGTTGTCTATCATGCCTGCAGAAAAATATTTCATTTTTGATAGCCACAAGAATGTAAGAATACATTTGCTTGGAATTATAACAACAGATTTTTACCATGTGAATGGGCTGCTGAATGTCTAGAAATTACATTTTCATATAAATTGCACTTTTCAAAAAAATCACTTGATTTATCCCATTTAAATAAATCAAGAAAACACTATGATATTCAATGTATGCATTAGGTTTATCCCCTCCAGTCACTTAGTTTTCAGAATTTGTTTAAACAGTTAATATTTTCCCAAGGAAAACTATTTCTGAATATAAGAAAAATACCTGTAGTATGCCATTAACACTTCTCCATCCATGGCAGTGAAAAGTGGGAGAATGCTGTAAATATTTAACCAAATCAGAGAATTGTTTGAATTGTGGCTTATAATTGTGCCTTAATGGTGAATTTTAAAATAACATTTTCTCCTAAAATTGTATAACTATTTCTGAGAATTTGTGTTCATTTCATAGAATAGTCACTGTGTTTACATAATTATCATAAACTATGGCAACTTTTCATTTTATTCTGTTTGTATTTAAAGACTGGACAAAATTCCTAAAGGCCTCTTAATGGAAGTTTCTGCCACTCTTGGGGCTTACCCTGTGTACAGTCTTCATTTTTATAAAATCATTTATTTCTCCCATTGATTGTATAAAGTAAATTGTATCATTACCCCATTTAAAAGTGAGAAACATTTAATAGCTAAGATTCTGATCAAGGCCTCATGGATAAGAAATGGTAACACTAAGATTTGCCTTAATAATGTAAGACTAGGGGAGGCAGAGAGATTGCTCAGTGGGTAAGGGTATGTGCTACCAAGCTTGACCATCTGAGGTTGATCCCTGGGACCCACATGGTAGAAGGAGAGAACAGCAAACCAACTCCTGCAAGTTGTCCTCTGACCTTGACATGTGCACACACACACACACACACACACACACACACACACACGCACTCACACACATACTCAACGAGTAAATAGACATAAGTTCTAAAACAAAGAATATAGGACTGATGACAGTATGGTTTTTTATTGATATCATAATTCAATAGATTCTGGAAGTAAATTTTATTTAATAAGATGACAGCTTACCTTTGAGTTGACTGGACCCTAGAAATAACACTCTCAGAAATATTTTCCAGGTTATCTTCTTTTTCAATAAGACTAGGATTTTGCTTTAAGACTTAGCATTTGTTTCCTCACTTTGTTCTTCCTACTTGTGGGTCTGAAGTAAAGCAGATTTTTGTTGTGGGTTATTTGTACACTGTGTGAAAATGTCTTGCTGTGATTGGTATAATAAAAAGCTGAATGGCCGATAGCTAGGCAAAGGTATAATTGAGACTTCCATGCAGAGAGAGAGAACACTGGGAAGAAGAAGGCAGAGCCACCAGCCAGATGAGGAGGAAACAGTATGAGCAGTACAGAGAGATGAGGTAATGAGCCAGGTGACAGAATGTGTATTGAATTAAATGGGTTAATTTAAGATATAAGAGGTAGTGGGACAAGCCTAAGCTAAGTCCAAGTTTTCATAATTAATAAGTCTCTGTGTTGCTGTGGGATGTTCTGTATGGCAAATGTGTTGCTCTGTTTGGTTAATAAATAAAACACTGGTTGGCCAGTAGCACGGCAGGAAGTATAGGTGGGACTAACAGAGAGGAAAATTGAGGGACCAGGAAGGCAGAGGGAGAGACCTGCCAGCTGCCGCCATGACAAGCAAGATGTAAGGTACCAGTAAGCCACGAGCCACGTGGCAACTTATAGATTGATAGAAATGGGTTAATTTAAGATAGAAGAAGTAGATAACAAGAAGCCTGCCACGGCCATACAGTTCATAAGTAATATAAGCGTCTGAGTGATTATTTTATACGTGGGTTGTAGGACTGTGGGGGCTTGGTGGGACCTGGAGAGAAGCTCTCCAGCTACACTGTGTCATTATTTGGGAGGTAGCTGGTGGGACAGAGAAAGACTCACTACATATAGCACCCAATATGGGACTCAAATATCCACATAGGGCCTGAAACAGAAGTCTCTCTGGTAGGCTCAGTGTCCAGAGCTATGGCTCTTTTAAGAGGCCCTGCTGTGCAGCAGAGCACTTGAGCAGCTGGTGTGCAAGGTAAAAAGCCTGTGGGACACAGCAGCTTCCCGGAGTTGGGTGGTAAACATGCCAGCATGAGGCTAGGCTCTCAAGAAACTGAGGGGGGTGGAGCCAGCTGATGTGGCCATTGAAGGTTTGTCTGGCAGTCAGAGAAGACTGCAGGCACATGGTAAAGCAGTCCAGACTGATAAAACCTTTATACAGACATAGTAAAAAAAAATGGATACAGACAGTCATAGAAAATAATAGTTTAAAAATAATAATGTAAAGTCTTTAAAGAGAGAGTAAAGTAATATATAAAAGGAATGAGTCACATAAAGATAGAAAATATACAGGGTGTCTGGATCGCCTGCATGGTTCTTAGTTGACTTACATTTTTTAAAATACTAATTTACAAAAAGCAATAGCAACTGAGAGACACTGGATTATGGAAACTGCTAAATTAAACCAACCTATATATTTTTTAAATGCCTTAACTTCAAAATGGAAGTCAGAAAATATGTCGTGTTAGGCAAGAGGTTATATCTTTGTTTCCACTGGAAACAAAAAATATGGTTCTCTTCAAAATTAATGAAGATCAGATTTGATTGGGGGAGAACTCATGAAAATCTTGACTACAGACATAAAGAAAGAAACCAAGAAAGACTACAGGACAGGTGAGGTATATGCTGATTCTTCTACATAGGAGCAGCTCTGAGACTGGATCAGACATGATAAAGCTTGTTGGCTACGGAGTCCTCATGACATTACTTTCATATAACATAAATAGAGGTTTGGTTATATAGTCCAAATGGGCTTAGAAAGTTAACAGATGACTTTTACCTGCTCAAACATACAACAGAAAATCATTTTTAACTGATTTGTGTACAGTATATGTTCCAAACTTGTATTAATGTAGATATGCATGTTATCTTTAAAAGTCTGTGTGTTTTCAGACAAAAAAAGGACCAGACACCAATAAAGACAAGTATCTCAGGTAATGCAGCCTCTCAGAATGCCTCTGTCACAGTCTCCTCAAAAATCTGTATCCAGAACAACTTCAAAGCTACTAGCTGAGATGGTCCAGCCTCACAGACTGTCCAGCCAAGACTTCAGATAAGCTATACACTTTCCAATCACACAGGGACTAAACAAAAAATAATACAGCTAGCTCTCCCAGGACTTGACCATTAGCCCAATTTTCTCAGGGTCCACTAAAGATACCATCACCCCCAGATAGCAGGAAGTAGTCTAGAGAATACAATGCCTACATTTCCAAGAGCTAGGATGGGTGGCTTTGGGTCATTTGGTAGGTTATGGATGTTTGTCATCGTTTAGGGATGTTGTTGTTATTGGTCATGGTCAGGAAAAAGCTAAACAAAGATTAGATTCAAGAGTCTCTTTCTGAAGGGAAAAAGGAGGATATAGTCTAGAAATCATGGGATAAAATGGTGGATGGATTGTTGTCTCTACTTTTGAATAACCACTAGTCTCAAATATTTTCCATGGGTATGGATTTTTGTATATTGATACAAAAATTTTGTATATTGATACAAAGTTAAGGTTGTTTTTGTTATACTGTATATATCTTTCTACTGTTGTTTGAGGTATTATACCTATGCAGCTCATTTAAATATGTAATGTGAAGTTCTAGTCTTTAAAAGTTGTTATTATAAACCATTTAAAATAATTTTAAAATGCACATTAGTAGTCATGTATAACAATCAAACTTATTGTCATGCTAAGTATGTTTTCAAGATCATATAGAAATATATTTTAGATAGATAAATGGTCTTCAAACACTTCAGAGACATACATATTATGGCATTTAAAATGTTTTAAATAACAAGGCTTTTCATGACAGTGAGACACATCTTTTCCTGGCAGCATCAATTTACTTCAAAAAAGGATAGTGGGCATTAGAGAACCTCCATATGGAGCTTGATTTCAAAGTGGCCAAGCTAGCCATTTGAACAAGAAACTGCCCTTGCTTCAACTTCTTACAGTATGCTGTCCAAACTGGATAAGCAGGACACAAAAGAAAGTGACTGCCAAACTTTTCCAAGACAAAGTAGGACAGTCCTGCTTCTCCAAAAAGTCTGTAGATATTTTAGGCCCATAAGCCAAAGATGGATGCCCCAACATTGCAGAGGAGCCTTTGGGTGACTTTCCAGGCAACAAGCTGTTTCTGTAATTTCTATAGTTTTGAAAGTTGTTTGCTCTGCACTTCCTGGTTACTCAGGTAATATCCTTCTCGGGTCTCTGGTGGGGATTGAAGACTAGACAGTATACAGTTTTCCATGTTACCAAATTCAGAAAAAAAAAAAACTCACATAAGAGATATAGAAACATAAAAACTTAAATTGTTTATCTAATAAGATGTCTTTAGGTCCAAAAAGGTACTTTTAGGATGGTAATGCAAGTTATAATAGAAAATGATTTAGGTATAAAACTTTCAACCCACTCAGAGAAAATATAGTATTTTCTCTGAATTCATCAAATACATATGGACTAAACATTGCGAATTTAATTCTCACTTGATAATTGTTCTCATTGTACAAAGTTTTACTGTGTTAGAGTTAAAACCTTTCCTGTTTATTTAAACAAAAAAGAGAAATGTTATGAGATATTTGTACACTGTGTGAAGATGTATTTGCTGTGATTGGTATAATAAAAATCTGACTTGCCAATAGCTAGGCAGGAAGTATAGGCAGGATTTCTGGGCTGAGAGAAAACTCTGGGAAGAAGGCAAATGCAGAGGAAGCAGCATGAGCAGTATGGAGAGATGAGGTAACAAGTCATATGACAGAACATAAATTAAAATAAATGGGTTAAGTTATAAGAGCTAGTGGGGCAAGCCTAAGCTAAGGCTGAGCTTTCATAATTAATAATAAGTCTCCATGTCATTATTTGGGAGCTGGATGGCAGGACAGAGAAAGACTTGCTTCACATTTTTTAGATATAAAATAAGACTTTAAATGTAGTGGGTAGCCATTCCAACCTTGATCTGGAAATTCCAACCCCCATTGAGGCTTTGGTAACTGTCACACCTACAAGGTGGGGCCAAGAGAGGACCCTGAAGACCCGAGATCCAGATGGGCCAGCTCTCTTGGTTCCTGGACCCTGGACGCTGGAGGTAGACCGAACAGAGTTCTCCAGAGAACACCGCCAAACTGCGACACACCTTTCCCAGACCCTGCAACCTACCTATCCCTTCACTTGTAAGTTACAAGTTACACCACTAAATAAACCTCCCTTTTAACTATGTGGAGTGGCCTTAATAATTTCACCAATATCTAAATGTCATTATACCTTCCTTTCCCTTTAAATTGTGGTTTCAACCTTTTATTCTAGAACCTTCAGTCCATTTTTCTAAGTAAATAAAGTCATGAGGCTCCAAATATGATCTCTGAGGAACACCTGGGAAAACATTAGTCTAGGAGAAGCCAGGAGGTACTCTGATGCCTCTCATGCCTCCTCACAAGACCAGCAAGGAGGACATTCCAAGACATTCCAAGACTTCCAACCACAGCCTTATTGTAATTTGGAACACTGTAGTCGTACTGGTGATAAATAATAAGGGAATTTCCAGCAGAAACAGCCATTCTGTATTTTGTGCCTATCAAATTAATTCTTAGGAATTAACACCAGGCATTTGCAATTCAAAATATCTAGCTTGGGGGTTATTTTCTAACACTTGGTATACTTAGAATATTTTCACTGCACTAGAATGTTGGGAGTTTTAATGAAGCAGTTACTGTAATCTGTTACACTCAGATGAAGTATTCAGACTGCACTGTCACTGACCTGGTTTAGCATTTTCTTATCCTTGAAAGACTAATTTCCTGCCAATTTGGATTAAATCACTATTGCTTAATTACCAAGAACTCCAGGAATCTCTGTACTCTGCAACCTTAATCAGGCCTTGAATTTTGTGGAATCGTTTGTTGGCTCACAAGGATTGAGCTGTGGGATGGATGTCTGTCTGTCCTAGAGCTACACAAGTTCTGTAACTTCCATTTCACTCTCTCTATTTCGATGGTATGGCAGAACTTTTGAATGTTGAATTGAATATGGGTCTGTGACGAGCCAGACACTGGGGACGCACAGAACAGCCTATCAGAATTGCTTTCTTACACCAAGCCACTGCTCCATTTATCCACCCACAAATCTTTTATCATTCCTTAACCATGCAATGCTGGAAACTAGACAAGTTTGCCAGAGATTATAGAAGAACAGAGTAAGTCACTCTTCACTTCCATTTTTACAGCAGTCTCCAAGCTAGATCTCCTATATGGACTGTGCTTTTTTACACCTCTTCTTTTCCAAGCAGTGCTGCCCTTTTTAATAAAGATTAATCTGATCTTGGTTTTCCCTCTCCCAGGCAAATGGAGAGTTAATAACAGGCAAAGGGTAGTAGTATCACCAGATAAATAACAGGTAAGTAAAACTGCATACGCTCTCTAAGGAAGTGTGTAGCAGCATAGCCATGGTAGACAATACTGCATTATGTACTCAAAAAGGCCTTAAGATGGCAGATTGTATGTTAAGAGGTCCACTATAATAAAATAAAAAAATTTCAAAATACATCAGTCAATCAACTGATAAATAAAATCCTGAGCTATGTAAAACACCAGCAATGATAAGAACAGGCAGAGAGACATTCTGTACCTCAGAACAAGAGGCAAAGGTAACTGGAGCTACCCATTTACTAGAATCTTTCATCACATTTGGAGTGTCCTTTAAGCAAAATAACTAATATGTAAATTAGGTGATTAAAATAAAAAGAAGACACAAGTCTGATCCCATTTTTCAACAGTTTGCTGTTGGCGCTCCAGCAAGACCCAGTCTTTAAAAAGCCTGTGGATTCCAGTATCTCTGGTTTATGCCTATTCCTTGCCATTGTTCTGTGCTACTTAGTACTTTTCCATACTCATTCATCTTACTAAAGTTCCTTAAAACGCCATGCTCCATCTTACTACAGCATGTTTTCTCATGTGTTCTTTCTACCCAATGATCTCTCTTCCGCGCCGCACCCCCCCCCCCCCGTTCCCACTCATTCCTCCCTCAAATTCCCATACAGATGTTCCTTCTTCAGAGAAAGCCTGCAAAATAAGCCTCTCCAACTAGTTAGTCTAAGTTAGCAATTACGTGTCCCACATTCTTTTCAAATAGGTCTTCCAGTACTCATAATCGTAACATGCAAGGTTTATGATTATTTAATATATGATTCTTCTTAATAGATGTAAGCTCTCAAGAGGCACAAAACAAACCTGTTTCCACTTAAACTCTGCCCCATAGTCAGCAGGTGGGGAGACACTTGAGGCACAACTCCATTTGGCCCCACCCACAGTAGTCTGAGGGGTCCCACAAATCCTTTCTGCCGCTAAAGCCAAGCCTGATGCAAAAAGGAATTCCCAGAGTAAGCAGTATGAAGCAGAGTGGGGGACCAACAGAGGTGCTTTAATGCAGATTTAAGCTAAAGGATCAAAGCCTGAGAGAGGACCAGAGCAGAGAGTATAACACAACCAAAGGTATGGCAGGCGCTTCGCCAAGACACAACTGCGGTTCGCTTTTCTTTATGGTAGGATTCTTATGGGTTTTGAAGTTACTGTCTTCAAAGGGTTGCTGAGGGTTGCTAAGGGAGCTCCATGACATCACAGGATGGTTCCTGAGGTGCTTGACAGCATTACAAGAGATCAGGTAAGAATTTAGGCCAGAGGAGTCCGGGGAGGTGGGATATCTTTACTGTAAAGAAAGTAAACAGGGTTTTTGTTTTTTGAGGTTGTTTTGTTTTGGAGTGTGAGTGTGTATGTGTGTGTGTGTGTGTGTGTGATTTTTAGGAGACATCTAAGGAAAGGAATGAGGGCTCATCCAAAGTCACATACATTTAGTTCTTAAGTCAAGTCTATCGGTATTTAAAAATAAAAATATACAGCTGTGAAAGGAATATTTTCTGTGTGGTAGGGATCTTCACAGGAGATGTTGACTGTGCTGGAGTTCTTGCTTCCGGGCTGGTGAGAGGCTTCAACCAGACTCCTAGACATAGCGTCGTCCATAATTATTCCTGTCTCACCATCTCCTGTCCAAAGTGATTGTAGACAGAAATTTTATTTGTTGAATGAATCAATGAATGTCTGTAGGCCAATCTTATCCAAAACAGGTTAATGAGATCATTGTCTCTCATATTCTGCATTTAGCATTGCTAATAGCCTAGAAGCCTAGGCAATTTATTTTACATTTAGCCACAGAAAGATAAAACTTTTCAATCTATTACCCACAGTGTTGGGGTTTCTACACTGTCATTATTAAAGCTGTGTCTTAGGAGAGAATTGAGAAGGAAGCATAAGCTTATCTTAGGATACATGAGACAGGCAGGGAATTTGAAGGATCAAAGAACCTACTACCCAGAAACACCTGCATGGAGGCATCATGAAGCATAAAGCCAGCCTCTGGCCTGGAGCATTCTAACAATGGAACTACAAGACCAAATCACAACCTGGGCCTCACAGTCAGGGACCATGATGGAGAAGTGGTGTAATAAAGAACATCTAGGACCAGGGAGGAAGTTGCAGTTCAAATGGGAACCCAGGGATCACCACTGTGTATCAGACCTTGGTTTGAGTTACCTAATAAAGAGACAGCATTTGGTGCTTGTTTGCTTAATGGTTACCGGTCTGGCTGGGGTAAAATAAATTCACAGTGAATTTACTCTGGTTTTGAGAAAACATTCAAAGATAAAGGCAGGTAGTGCTGACAAACATGCAATCTAAAATTTACACAATTTTAAATGAACAACTGCACACAAGCATAAAATAACACAAACTCTGGGTGTTTCCTCTTTGGTTGTGTTTTCTTTTGTGATGTTCCTCAAATTTGATGCTTAGATGCTCTATGTTCCTAATGAAAAGTGTTGCTAATTCTTGTAAAGCGTTGTTGTTAGTAATGTATTAAATCCTGGTCATGTTTGTGTGGGGGATTAATAATGGGCTCACAAAAGACAACAGATTACAGGCCCTAGAGCATGGTACCATTACCTTATGTAGCAAAAAACAAAAATTAAAAAAAAGAGCAACTTTAAAACTGTGATTAAGGATCTTGAGATAAGACAATTATCTAGATGAGCCCTAAATACAGTCACTTATGTCCTTATAAGGTCAAGACAAAGGGGGATTTTACTACACAAAATAGAAAAGATTAATTGATTGACAGCAGAGATTAGAATGATAAAACATGATATGCCAAAGAGTGCTGGCTACATATGTGGAAATCTGGAAGAGATAATGTACAGACCCTACTTTGCAGCCCCAGAGAATGTAGCCTGTAATTTTTTCCCTGTAGAACTGGTTTTAGACTTCTGGCCTCTAGAACTATGAGCAGAAAAGCTACAAGTTTATGGTAATTTATCATGGTTTGTGATCATTTGTTATGGCAGCCCCAAGAAGCCACTGTAACTTATTACATTGTATTATAATTTCCCTTGAGATAGAAAACATCTCAGGTGCACTTTGGCCACAATATTTTCAACAAAAAAAGAAAGTATCTTTTTTTTTTAGCCAATAAAGTAGCTTCCTCAGAAACCTAAGTCAAGACAGCGAAGAAATATCTTCAAGTGTGTTTCCATTTTCTTACTAGATATGAATTATTGCATGTATCAAAGAGTAGGAATACCCCTTCATAAAATAGTAGGTACCCTGTTATTTAAAACAAAGAAAACATTCTGCTTGCCTAACACTTGATGTAACACAGCACTCTCACAGAACAACTACAAATACCATAAGCTAATTTCATGTTTTTCTCAACGATTTCATAAACCGACATCAGCAGGAAATAAACCAACTCACTCCAGTGTAACATAATTAAGAGTGAAGGAACTGCAAGGCACTTACCCTTCTGTGGTAAACGACATGAAAGACCCAAGTCCTGTGTTCACAGAATGATGGAGCTGGCACTACATTACATCAATCATCCGATGCTGACTAAGGTTTGACCTCATCCCTATTATCAGGACAGAAGAAATGGTACAAAGCACTCTCAAGGACAACATTTCCCAGAAGTCAGACCTATTAGAGGAATTAAAATCTGCACTGAAAGGCATCTTTCCTGAACCTAAGGTTAGACAAGCCATCAGCAAGTGGGTGCAGCCTAGTAACAGTTTCATTTTTCTGTCCTTCATGCCTAAGTGTTAGTGAGCTCACAGAAATGGTAGAAATTACTTGAAAGCCATCAGCAAACAAGAACATTATTCAAAGCAACCTAATTCTCTTCTTCAAAGCTGATTAGCACCAGGCCATGGGCATATCACCAAATGCCTGTTCATCCAAATGTTGCTTTTGATTTCAAAGACAATAGAAAGAATTCTAGAACTCAAAAATGATTTCCAATCAGGACTGTCACAAATAACTGTTATTTTTCTTGTCAAGCCATAAAACTCATCATAATGTACTAACAGGCTTATTCTTAGCATGTATGTGGGTAGTGTCTACATTCAAACTGAATGGTCAAATAGATTATTTAAATTTTGGTCAGTAAGCCTCCTGCCGACACAGCAATCCAAATCAGACTTAATTAGTAAAAGCCCCGGTTTAATGGGTAAAGCGTTCCCAGGTGATTCTCCTCCCCCCTCCCCCCAACCTCCCAGAGGAGAGAGACCGAAAACCATGTGTCTGTTTTCTGGGGTGCAGTTTAAATACCCTATGGGAGTGGTCTTGAGCATCTCTGGGGGAGAAGAAGCTGTGTTTGGTAGGACTTTGTGAAGGGCAGGGTCTGGGCAGAGAGGTGGGGCTTCCACCAGAACATTCCAGACTCTTTGGGTATAAGGAGAACTGGTTCAAATCTGGCTACTTCCTGTGGGCATGCAGCAACATGGAGAAGCGGGGAGTCAGGAGTTGGTGGGCTCACATTCAGCAGGAGGTGTGAGTAGAGAAATACCCAGTTAATTGTCCTCCTGGAGACCTCAGGCATCTGTTTCTTGAGGAAGCAGAAAAGGCAAGTTTCTAGGAAAAAAAAATAGATCATTAACATCTGCCCTAGTTGTACTGAAAAGATGAATGTACAGGGCAGAAGAGCAGATGGGCCCTTCATTGGGACATCTTGGAAAACTGGAGGGTGGAGGGTCCCAGCTGCTGGACAGACCATATATCCTGAATAGGTGCCCACTTGAGCCTGGAGAAATGGTACCAGCATGGATGTCCCAGGAGCTTGGCAGTTGAAGGGGTGGTGAGGATCACAGTATAAGGTCCTGTCCATCAGGTCTCGAGGGACTTAGGAGATAACTGAGGAGTACTTGGTCCCCTGGGGAGAGTGGGGCAGGCTCAAGGCAGTTGGGTCTGTTGGTGTCGGGGCAGGGAGATAGCTGTCAGCATGTGAATGGAGAAGGGACCTCAGAAGGGAGAGGTAGGGGAGGTACCAGGCCAGTGGAGGAATTCAGACTGGGAGGTGGTGATTGAGGAGGAAGGGCCTTCTGTAAAGGAATTCAAAAGGGCTCAGAACTGTAGGAGAGCATGGGGTGGCCCAGAAGCAGGTACGAGCAATGGGGAGAAGGGAGGGCCAAGATAACCTGAGTTCAATGGAGAGCTTGGTGAGTTGTTGTTTGATGAGTCCATTGGCCTTCTCAACCTTTTCTGAGGATTGTGGGTGATAAAGAATGTGGAGCTTCCAGGGAATGTTGAGAGCTTCTGACATGAGCTCCATGACCCTGGAAATGAAGGCTGGCCCCTTGTCCATTTGTATGGTCTGTGGCAAGGCAAATCTAGGAATGATGTGTTCCAGGTGTACTTGGGCCACCATATCTACTCTTTACCCACCAATCCTCGCCCAGCTGGTGTCCTCAAAGCTGGTGCAGAGGCTGATGTATCTGGAAGGCCCCCTGTGAATTGGCTTTGGCACACATCTAGCAGGAAGAATGGACCCATGAAATACTCAGGAGAGAGTGTGGTGGCCAAGGTGGGTGTAGCCCCAAAGCGGCTAAGAATATCACAACCAAGCAGAGGTGTGGAGCAAGCAGGTATGACTAGAAAAAGAGGGTGAGAAGAATTGTCCTACAAGAATGCAGAGAAGTGCCAGAGTCTTAAGTGGGAAGGAAGGGGTCCTGTCCACCCCCATGACAGAAATTAGAGAGGGAACTGTAGGAGCTGAGAGATGTAAAAACAGAATAGGTAGCTCCCACGTCTAAAAGAAAGTCAACAGACTTACCCACTACCTGCAGCATCAACCTTAGGCTCAACCTAAGCTCACCAAATCTAGCCCTCATCAGTCCTCCACCAGGCTTAGGAGTTCAAAGGCCAGAAGAGTCTCAGTTGCCAATGTTAGTGAGCCTGGACCTCCATGGCATGGCACAGAGGATGAGCCCACATGGGGGCATTTACATCTCCAGTGTCCGGGCTGTCAGAAGACGGGGCATGGCCTCCTGGGCGGCTGCTGGCCTCATTTGAAGCAGGCTTCTGGTGGAGCTGACTTGGGCTGAGCTCTGGCAGGATGGAGCTTCATGGTTGATTTTCCTTGACCCCCTTGTGGGGGCCCTGGTGGCCTCAGGGCTGCTACAAAGGCTTGGGCTTGTATTGCAGCCTTGTCTGTCAGGATGACTCAGCTGCCATTAAAAACTTTAAAAGCCATTTTCACCAATTCCTGTAGAGGAGTTTGGGGACCCTCCTCAGCCTTCTTTAATTTCTTTCTATTATCTGGCACTGACTGAGCAATGAAATGGGTGGCCAGGTCTGTGGCTTCTGCTGGGGAGGCTGGATCAAGGTGAGTATATTGAACTATGGTCTCTTCTAACTGGTTTAGAAAAATGGCTGGTTTTTCATCAGCTAGCTGTGTAATTTCTCGGAGCTTATCAAAATTAACAACTTTGCCGAGACCATTTCCATACCTTGGAGGTTGCAAGGAGCCATGAAGTCTCTTCTCTGGTGGCCGTTTTGACCTGGTTAGTAATCCCAGGAGGGCTCTGTAGCTGGCACTGCCACATCACCCACAGGGATTGTATTGTCTACTAGGAGTGTTTGGTCTACTGCCTAGATGCTGTCTGAACTCGAGTTTGCTCCTCCAGAGTGAGAGTGGAGGCCTGGATCACATAAAGGTCATGCCCGGTCAGATCCCAGGCCTGGGACAGGTAATGGAACTCATTGATATAAACAGAAGGATTAGCAGAGAAGGAACCCAATCACTTTTCTATTTGTGAAAGGTCCTGAGGAGAGAAGGGTGCTTGGACTCAGACAGTTCCATTGGCTCCAGCTACCTCTCAGAGAGGGCCCAGGAGGGCAGGAATCTGGTGAGACCGGGTATGAGAAGAAACCAGGAGGGTTTCGGGGGTTTTAGGTCAGTGTGTAGAAGGGGGATCAGGATATAGGCTGGGGCACTGGGGGATAGGAGGAAACAGTGTGGGGGGCAGGACAGGAAGACAGGTAAGGAGGGGGAATTTGGTCTTCCACCTTTGTCAAGGAGGGAGAAGAAGGAGGGAGGGGTGGATAGAGGGAGGAATGTGAGGAATGTTGGCCGCTGAATGGAACATGTGGCCCCAGTAGGAGGGGGGTAGGTAGGTAGAGTTGGGGGAGTAGAGGAGGGGGGCAGTGTCTCCAGCAGCAGGGTAAAAGCTGAATTTTCAGGGTCCCAGTTCCAAAAAATCGGTAATCTGGAGGCGCCATGACCCTAGCCAACAAGACCAGTGCTGTGGGACACCGACTGCTGTAGGGAGGGCAGGGATGCAGAACCCAAAAACCAAGGACTTAGAGCAGTTCTGTCCATTTATCTCCATGGTGGCAAACATTTTCAAGATCAAGGAGGATGGAAAATTTCAAAGTTTTTCTCCAGAGGCCACCTTGACTGGTTATCAAAAACGTACAGTGGCCAGACCTTAGTGTTCAGAGAAATCAAGCGTTCAGGACAGATAGTATTAGATAGCCCCTATTTGAATAAATTTTGTAAAAGAACAATTACGATAGTCTCTGTAAGTATAAACCTAAAAAAAAATTGTTTGAAAATTCCAGTAGGGGAAAGTCTTTGTGCAAACAAGGGTGTTCTGCTTGCAAGAATCCTAACCTTTCTTGGTCAAGTGAATGCTTTCAGAGAAGACACACCTGCTATACAGAGGAAGATAACATCCACCCCATCGATTACACTAGTTAAAAAAAAATGATAGAATCTGGTGGCCAGAGGCATGAGAGATGTCAGTGCATTGGTGTCCTAGCATTTGTAAACATAATGAACATCATGATTGTGGTGCTGGTAACTACAGTTACCATTTACTCAGTGTTTCAAACGTGTCAGGGCCTAGTGGATCCAAAGCATGACAGGGAAGTGCATCCCTTGAGTAGAACCCGCTAATAATGTCAATCTGGAATGACTAGTGTCCAGAGAATAAGGAATGGCAGAACTTCTTATGGACCGGAGGATTCTAGTCATGGAGAATAGAAGGAAAACTGAACTCAGTCCTTATCAGACAAGGTACTAGAGAACAAATAATAATAAAACTAGGAAATGGGCAAGGGTGCTGAGGAGTTAAAGTGCATGAGGAGGTTTGGCTGAGGGAGAGCCTATTTTTAGCTTCTGCTTTTCTGCCAGAGATCAGTAGCACAAACAGCAGCTGGAGGGTGCTATGGGAAGTAAGTATCTGGGAGTGTGTTAACAATAGAGGAATCAGACAACTCTTTTAGTTTGGCTGCTCAGGGTTTGAATAACAGTGAAAAGGTCTCAGTAAACAGAAAAGGCGGCTGAATAGGGGCTCTTAGAGTCTGCTGCTGAGACTAGCTTCACCCCAGTCCCTGCCCTCATGAAGATCTGCAGCAAAACAAAAGCTGAAGTCTTGAATGCCACAAAAGGGCAGAAAGATGAAGATAACTTTGTCCTTCGAGAGACATGTCTGTTAAACTCTACTCAATACGTCATTTACTCTCAGGCCCACACCATGGGCCACTATAACCCCCATTTCATAAAAGGGAACATGTAAAGACGAGCAGCAAGATCACTTAGGTGGCAAGTTGCCATCAGGGTTTGAACCTTGATCTGATCTGCTGTGTTTTAATGTTCAAAAAACAACAGTCGATATATGAGCTCACTCAGCTTCACACCACTGCCGTGTTCGGTTTACACAAGCAATAGTAAGGAGCATTCAACAACAACAACAAAATATATATATATATATATATATATATATATATATATACATATTCCCTAGACTAGCTGCATTCTGACAGAGGCATTCAATCTTAAACTGTCATATGAGGTTAAATTAAAATATTGAAACCTGGGGCTAGAGAGATGGCTCACTAGATAAGAGGACCCAAGTTCCTTGCCCAGCTCCCATTTCAGGTAGCTCACCACTGCTTGAAACTGGCTCCAGGGAATCCTCCATGGGCACATGTATTGATGTGTACATACTCCAACCCACACATACACATGCACTCACATAAAATAAACAGATACTTACAATAACTAAATCTTTAACCATTAAAATCCTCCCATGACTTTGGCATTGAAGGTGAAGCATGTTTTACTACTGAACTTCTTTGCTCTTATTTTCAAGTAATGTACAGCTCAGTCAAGCTAAGTCTACCTGGCTTTTATTAATGGATCTGGGAATTCAAACTTATCCAAATGCTCTCTTCTTTATCAGTTTCTTCCCTGTTGTTCTCAGTCCAGCTTACAGCGAGAAAGCATCAAGCTGACTTCCCTGCTACTGACAGTGGAGACCCAACTCCTTCCTCCGGTTGCTAAAATCCCCAGGCAAAGGTGACCCGGTTCGGATATTTTTACTACCTTTTGGATATCACTACTTGTTGTGGGTTGTGCCTATCAAAAAAGTCAGATAGCTAAGGTCTCTTTCACTCTACCTGTGTATTGACCGTAGGTATGCAAGAATGCTACTCACATGCTGGCCTCTTCTAGAAGCCTTCATCTTCCTCAGTGTCTGATGAGAGTAGCAGACAGAAGAAAACAGCAACAGGTTAGAGTCGACTACAGCCTCAGAGATGGGATCCCCTGCCCTCTACTTGTTCCAGAGTCTATGTTGGCATTGGCCCTTGGTAGCAGCTAGGGTTGTAGCCCTCAGCCTGGGGTCTGATCCTTGGTCCTGAAGGCTTGATAGCTATCTGGAACTCTTCCGTGGAAGAGGGCCTGCAAGCTGTCTGACTCCTTACAGCCAACTCTCTCTTGCCATCTTTCTTCTTCAGATGTTTTCCTGAGTGCCCACCCCCAAACTGTTCAAGGTGCTCCTTCAGTGATCGCTGACTCGAGGGACCTAAGGAGTCACTCAAGACCCGGGGTACATGGAGCAGCTGTAATCATTGAGGCTCAGACCAGCACTCCTACCCAGATTGCGATCCCAGGCAATAATCAGCGGTAAGCAACACCACCTGACACCTAGAGGACTCAGGTATGTGGGAAATGCTACTGCGGCGCAGGGCCAGGGCCTCTGCAGGTGGCCCCTTCTTCCAGCAAAAAGTGGTGGCTACAGGCACTTTGTTTGCACTGGGAGCCACATTGAACCCTTGTGAGTCACAGGCAGTGCAGGGTCCTGTGCAATCTTCAGCTAGCTGTCAGGCAGGCCAAGGCAGTATGCACCACTTCTGTGAGGGCAGGGTTGCACCAGGGGCTACGCCCCGCCCACATGTCATTGAGCCTACCCAGTGCTGGCATTTATTCGGCGGTCTGGCAGCTCTGCCTATCACTATCCTTGGTGCTGTCGCTATCCTTGGTGCTGCCGCCAGCCTCTGCTACCTCTTTCACGGAGTTACCACCTAGGCCTGCAATACTGAAAAGCAGGCAAGGAGAACCACTCAAAAGCAGTCTTCACCGAACCTTACATTTCAACACCAAGAGAGGCAAGGCAAGAGCGTGTTTCCCAGGCAACTCCCTGAGTGAGCATGAACAGCTGCTTACATAGCCTCAAAAAGGATGTTTGTACAATCACAGTCATTTGTATGGCCAATCACAAATATTCATTTGAACTAATTGCAGCTATTAGGGCTGCTGTTTTGGTCCAATTTCAGCCTTTCCACCAATCATAGCAGTTCCAACACACACACCAGAGCAAGTCTCCCCGTCTGGTTTAGGTGGAAATGGGTCACTGAGGCTGGTGATTTCAAGAGGTCTTTTAGAAAGGTTTCAGACAGTCACAGCCAGGGCTATGCTCTGCATTCAGGAGACAGATAATCATCTTCCATTTTTTGTGTAGTTATCTCAAGGCGTGCATGGAGTGTTCAAGATGGCTGGTGCCTGCATAGGGGTGGTAGGACTAGCTGATGCTACAGACAGCCCTATCTTTCAAGGCAGCTCAGCATCAAGGAAGAGTTCAATAGTTTTATTTACAAGAAACTGAGCATCAGAAAGATGGATTGCACAAATAAATGGAAAGAACTTATCATCAACACCAATAGTGATTTTTAACAATGTTTTGTACCTGTTCTTTTTCTAAGGATAAGTGTGTCCCTATGTCCCAGCAGGAAGTGTTATCCTCCTGACATGAGGAAAAGGGTTTCAAAGAGAGGTAAGTGTGCCCTGCTCTTTGGCTATCATGCTATTGAAACAACAGGCCCTAAGGAATTGGACTCTCTCCAGGAATCTCATGTTGAGGGATAGGAAGGGTTGCAGACCACTGCCAGCCACAGAGGGAGCTTCTTTCAGGGAAAAAAAAAAAAAAAACTTGTCTCCATGTGGCAGGAAACTTAAGCACCATGATATAATATGCTCTGGGTCACATGGCCGGTAAGTGGCACAGCCAGGATTCAGGCTGATGATTTCTAGTAACTATACATCCAATAATCACTTGTGGTATGTGTGTGTGTGTGTGTGTGTGTCTGTCTGTCTGTCTGTCTGTCTGCCTGTCTGTCTGTGTTAGAATTAAGACACATAACATATAATCACTGATATAGAACTTGACAACAAATATATATTTATGCTACTGTACCCCAATCTTCACCCTGAATGACGAAAACACTTGTTAAATCTGCTATGTTAAGCAATTTCCTCTAGACTGAACCTGTGCTCACTGAGAGTATGAGCAGGCAACATAACAATGCAGTTAGACTATGTATTTATTTCACCCTGAGATAATTCCCAATTCAAGGTAAGAACAAGTTTGGTGAGGACTTTGTCACCAAGGTCCAGTGTGATCTGTAAGGCTTGGGTTATCCCTGGCTGCCTCTTACACTTGCACTTCATTCTCCTTAGAGAAACCAGAATTTGTCATCTTCTCATCATAATCAATATCTTAAAATGAGATGATTGGGCTAGAAAGATAGCTCAGAAATTAAGAGTATTTATTACTCTTGGAGAGGACCCGTGTTTGATATAAAGCATCAACATGGTGACTCATAACCATCTATAACTCTGGGGGACTCAGTGAACTTTTCTGACCATTGTGGGCAGCTGACATGCATGTGATGCACATATAAACATGCAGGAAAAACATTCACACAGATATAATAAAATAAATAAATCTAAAAACAACTTTTAAAAATATGTGACTCAAAGGATAGGAGCACTTGCTGCTCTTTCAGAGGACCAGAGTTCAGTTCCCTATTCAGTTCTCAGCACTCACATCAGCTCACAACCACCTGCAACTCCTCCTCCTCCTCTTCCCACCTCTGAAGGTACCCACGTACACAGACATAAATACATCAATAAAAATAGATTTTTTTAAATGAAGGTCAGTCCACCGGAACATGGAACATGTGTTTTAAGTATAAAACAGAACAAAACAAAACCACTGGAGTTAAATAGCCAGGTGCCTGAGGTGGCAAAAGAAGCTTCTATGCTGCTGGAGGGGAAAGCAAAATGAAAGGACAAGAAAGAAGGTAGAGGCCTCCACAGTAACCCTGAAATGTAGCTTCACAAATTTTCTCTGACTATTTAGTTCTTTTCTGTGGTGAAGCTACATAAAAAAGACTCAAGAAATCAGAGACTGAAGTATTTGCACAGGCATGGCAGAAGCATATAAAAAGCTAAGACGGATGCACAGAAGAATCAGTATGTAAGGTGCTAGCCATACAAATGTGAGACCCTGGTGCTGAGTCCCTGGAACCCACATAAAAGCCAGATGCATAGAACAAGAATCTGAAGTCCCATCACGGTTACTGGATGAAGGGAGAGGAGATGGGAGACTTTCTGGAAGCTCATGGGCCAGACTAGCATACACCATGGGAAAAGAACAAAGACCCTGCCTCAAACAAGATGAATGGCAAGGACCAACACTCAAGGCTGTTCTCAGACCTTCAGCCATCATGGCATCTGTGCACCTGCATTCACAAACATGAATTGCATACTTGTGTGTGTGTGTGTGTGTGTGTGTGTG
>CABHPQ010137806.1:4870-15830 GCA_902168405.1 Peromyscus aztecus
GGGGGGGGGGGGGGGGGGGGGGGGGGGGGGGGGAGGGGGGGAAGAAAAGAAATTGTGTTGCTGGAGAGATACTCAGTGGTTAAGGGCATGGGCTGCTCTCACAGAGGACCTGGGTTCAGGTCCCAGCACCCACATAGAGGCTCAGAACCATCTGTAACTCGAGTTCCAGGGGATCTGATGCCCTCTTGTGGGAAGGCCTCTGATGGCCTCTATGGGAACCAGAAACACACCTGGTGCACAGACACACATTTAGGTAAAACATGCATACACATAAAATGAAATAAGAAGAAGAAATATTTAAAAAGCCAATGGCCAGGCATGGTGGTGCCACTGGTCCTAGGACTTAGGAGTCAGAGTACAAGACCTGCCTGGTCTACATAGTGAGTTCAAGGACAGCCGAGGTACATGGTAAGAGAGACCCTGTTTAACTTAATAGAAATACTCTCCACAGATCACATCTCAGCAGGAGAGTGGTCCCCCAAGTTAGCAGTCAAATGGGCAGGGAGAGGGGTGAGTGAGAAGGGAGGATAGACCACACTGTGGACTCCAACCATCTAGAATGCAGCCCCCTCACCAGGAACTAAGAAAAGCTGGCTGTGGTGGTGTGCAGCTTGTCAGTAGTTCAAGGTCAGCTCAGCTGCATAGTGAGTTGGAGGTTGTAAAGAACACGTAAGAACGACCCTGGTCAGGAGTGATAAGCAATAGAGTGATGTAAGTAAACCACAAATGGAGTAGTGATAAGCTATAAGCTATGTGTGGAAGTAGGGATAAGACTAGAAACCTAGCCAGGAAAGAATATAAAAGATGAAGCCTCAGACCCGACCAACAGAGCTCGTCAGGCCCTCGCGCGAGACGACTCTCCTCTGCCAGAGACGTGAGATCCTGTCCCCAGTACAGACGTGGCTGACCTGAGGAAGGCTGACCCAAGATCCAGAGGAACAGACGTGGCGAGTCCGGACCTGTACACCTGGAGAGGTACTTCTGCTTCCAGTTGGAAGACGGGATGAATATTGCTTGTAATCTTACTGTGTGAATAAATGAGTGTTATACCAAGTCTGAATCAAGAGTGATTATTCCTCCCCCGTAACTGGGGTATGTGCTCGCTATAGAGGTTAGCCTGGGTTCCCTGAGCCCCTATTTCAAAAGAAAAGAAAAGCTCCCAGCCAGGAGAAGTACCTGAAGTAGGGAAGAAAAAGCCCGGCAGGGAGAGGTCAACTAGCCTCCAGGAGGAGGCGATGTGGCCACGGCAACGCGTGCTCACAGGCCAGGGCCACAGAAAGGACCATGTGACTCCAGGGCAGGGCTTTCCCGGTCAGTTCCCAACATTGCAAATAAAGTACACAGGAGCTTGTTTCGTTAGACAAAACTGTGGCGCACAGGCAACATGGCAGAAACGCCAGAAGATGGTCCATGCGTCTGCCCCTCCAGGGGAAGAAAAAGTGGAAAAGTAATTTAGGCCCACACACTGAACACAACAGCCACTCTGGAGGTCCAGGCAAGACACCGAAAGACCTGAGCCTGCATGGATGATTTATTGAGACTCTCTCACAATAGCAATAAAATATAATGAACCGGGCAGTAGTGGCACAAGCCTTTTAATCCCAGCACTCAAGAGGCAGAGCAGATGGATCTCTGAGGCCAACCAGGTCTACAGAGTGAGTTCCAGGACAGCCAGGACTACACAGAGAAACCCTGTCTCAAAACAACAAACAAACTAAATAAATAAATAAATACAGTGGATGGAACAAAGTAAGTATTTTATGAATGATTTCCAAGTTGCCGTTCTCCTGCCTTGTGCTGGGATGACAAGACACCCACTGGTATAAGTGTCATTATTGTTAATAATGGTCCTTCTTGTGATCAACTGTGTACCTATATGTTACAATCTATCTTGGTTACAATGTATCTTTCCTTCTTAGTCAGGTGCAGTAATTTGCAATCCCAGGACTTTGGAGATCAGAGGATGGTTGTGAGTGTGAGGCCAACCTGGTTAGTTACAGGACCCTGGGAGCTACAGAGTGAGACCCTGTCTGAAAAACCAAACAAAACAAAATGTACCCATAACCTTAACATCTCTAGAAGAGGCCTGACAAAATGCCTTAATGGGTAAGAACGCTTGCCTGGGAGGCTGACGACCTAAGTCCAATCACCAGGACCCAAGGGGTAAAAAGGACTCCAGTAAGCTGTCCTCAGATCTCCACAAGAGTGCCATGGCACGCACAAGCACCCTCCCACCCCACCCCACTCACACATAATTTTAAAGGATTAAAACTTGAATACACATGTATATGCCTTTTAAAGTCTTTATAGGCTATCTAAGTCTTTCAGTAATAGAGTCTCCTTCACAAAGAAGACCTTCAGCCCTTTCCCCTAACATTTCAGACCCCCCACTTCCTGGGTGGCAGAAACCTGGTGTGAGGCGGATAATTAACATTAGGGAGTTTAATACATAACAATGACAATACTTGCCCTTAACTGTGTCCTAGAACTGTGCTTAACAACTTCCTCAGGAACAGCCCAGAGGCGGGTGTCATTTGATTCCCGTACTCCAGGAAAATGACTACTCAAGGTCAAACTTCTGTGCAGGACAACCAGACTTGGACATGGTCCTAAGCCTTTTCCTGACCCAGGTTTTCATCCGTGGAGACCGGCCCTGGGTGGGTGAGGAGGCAGACCTTTGCAGTTTTCCTGAGTTCACAAGGCAACTTAAAACTGAGAGGTTCAGCAGGGTGGTGATGGTGCATGCTTTTAATCCCTGCACTTGGGAGACTGAGGCAGGGGGACCTCTGAGTTTGAGGCCAGCCAGGTCTACAGAGTGAGTTCCAGAACAGCCAAGGCTACACAGAGAAACCCTGTCTCAAAAACAAAAAATAAAACTGAGAGGTTCGTTGTAATTGGATCTTTTCCTTGTGAGAAGTGGAGCTGAGCAGGGACCAGGCAAGGATCTAACAGCCATGCTCTAAGCAGCTCTGCCCCAGGCACCAAGTGGCCTTAGAGAGTTGGACATAATGAAATTATCTCCCCGCCTTAGGCAAGCTGATAATTTATAGAGGAACATGGTGGTACAGGTCTGTCATCCCAGCACTTGGGAAGTTGAGGCAGGGGGATTGCCAGGGCTCCAGGCTAGCCTGGGCTATAGAGTAAGACCTGGTCTCAAAAGTAAACAA
Source organism: Peromyscus aztecus (assembly GCA_902168405.1). Classification (NCBI taxonomy): domain Eukaryota; kingdom Metazoa; phylum Chordata; class Mammalia; order Rodentia; family Cricetidae; genus Peromyscus; species Peromyscus aztecus. Next base: position 8,038 of record CABHPQ010137806.1, read on the forward strand.
ATAACCTTCCCTATCCCCTCCCCCCCACACACACACAAAAGTATAATATGAAGACAGTCTAGTGGTATGGCTTGCATCCCAGCTACTCAGGAGGCTGAGGCAGGAAGATATCGAGTTTAAAGGCATGCCTGGGCTACAGAGTGGGTTCAAAGACAACCTGGACAACTGAGTGAGACCCTTTTTCACAAGGCAAAAAGAAAGATGGAGATGTAGTTGGTGGGTCCCTTGCCTAGCAAGTGAGAGGTCCTAGGGCCAGTCCCCAGTACACATATATACATACACACACACACACACACACAAATATCACACACAAAAAGTGGCAGAAGCTAAATAAAGTGAAACCACGCCTCAGAAACAAGACAGGCTTCACCAGAAGCAGACCTAGTAAAGAACCTGCCAGAGCACCCACCCCCAACCCCACCACCCAAGAATCCAATTCCGCCCCAAGCCATTGGCTTCTTTCACTGGGTAAGTGAGCATTAATGGCCGTAATCAAGACTTTGATCTCTTCTCCGGCAGAAATCTGCATTCTCTTTCATATTGTTTTTTTCCAAGGAACTAGAACACTCTGGTTCAAACTATTCCCTTTGGGCTGGGGATGTTAATCAGCCACAGAATGGGGTCTGCCTTCCCCAACAGACCCTGAGCCCAGCCCCCCAGCCCTGAGCCATTTGCATTCAACTCTCCCCAGCTGCCTCCAGGCTGACTTCTCACCCACAGGAGCAGAGATGGCAAAAAGCCTGCAGGTCACCAGTGTGTGAGCCCAGTGGAGAAATGGCCTATGGGAAAGGGGTTTTTATTTGGTTTGGGTTTTTGTTTTTTTTTTTAATTTATTTATTTATTTTGAGGCAGAGTCTCACTCTGTAGCCCAGGCTGGTCTCAAATTCACAGTGATGGGGCCAAGAGGGTCATTTCAAGGTCATCCTTGACTACATTGCAAGGCTCCAAAAAAAAGAAAGAAAAAACTGCAGCTAATAAGAATAACTCATTCCTTCTAACTTCACCCTCCAAAGATAACAGTTAACTCTGGTCCTGAGTCTCTTCAGACTTGGGACTGATTTCACACTTTGGGTAAGTGCTCCCTTCTGACTTGTGACCAAGTTTTGCATAGATAACTTTCATACGCACGTAAACAAGTAGAAGGAATGTGCTACTCCACACTCTTTCCTGAGATACATTTCACTGCTTGCTTGCTTGGGGTGGCTTGTTTTTGAAGAAATAAAACAGGCCAGGTACGGTAGCACAGGCCTTTAGACCCAGCATTCCTGAGGCTAGGGCAGGTGTGTCTCTGTGAGGTGGAGGCCAGCCTGGTCTATACAGTGAAATACTCTGTCACACATGAAAAGTTTATTTACTCCATTGCCAAGTGAACAGAGAGCACAGTAAGAGCAGATACACCATCTGCCCTTTCTTGTTTTGAGACAAGACCTCACCCCCATCCCAGGATGGTCTGGAATTCACTGTAAACTAGGTTGGCTTTGAACTTGCAATGATCCTCCTTGCTCTACCTCCCAACTGGGTTTAGCAGCCTTGTGCATATTCACACATTTGTGTAGATCACATATTTGTGTAGATGACTTTAGAGGATAGTTTTCTGAAAGACTTGTTCAAAGAACAGCCATATTCACATTGAATCAATATTAGCGATCTTCCTCCTAAACACATCGGTCCTACTCTAAGGGCTAACATGCCTTCCTCTCTCCCTCCAGACAGTGGGCATCATCTCCAGCTCCAGAGGACTTGCCATACCAATCAGCTCACTCTCAAGGGCCAAAGGCACCTCGTAGGCATTTCCGAAACCTTGTCACAGCCCCAGAAGGCCAAATATTTCCGAATTTCAACCATCACCACCTCCCCTCCATGCCCCTCCAATGAAAAACCAAAGCTAGACAGACTGCCCTAGCAGTCCCTTCTACAAGCTATGTCCTTCTGACACACAGTCAGGCTTCAGAAGGTTAATCAGAGCCAGGTGGTGGCTCAAAAAAGGCCCAAGGAGACTAACGAAGGGCTGGGACCACAGCTCGGTTGGTACAGCGTTTGCACGGGCTTCAGGAAGCCCTGGGTTCCACCCAGGACTATGTAAATGGTGGCACATTCTTGTAATCCTAGTACTCCGGAGGTAGAGGCAGGGGGATAATTATTCAAGGTCATCTTGGCTACTTAGTGACCAGAGCTATAGAAGATTAATTGGGGGGAATATGGCCATGAATGGTGGCACAAGCTTTAGTCCCAGCACTCAGGAGGCAGAGGCAAGCAGAGTTCTGTGAGTTCAAGGCCAGTCTGGTCTACAGATCGAGTTCCAGGACAAGCCAGGTCTACACAGAGAAACCCTGTGTCAAAAAGCAATGTAAAACAAAACAAAAAATTTAAAATTGATGAGCACAGTGATCTCAGGCAGGAAACTAAGGAGGTCAAACCTAATTGATGAAGAAAGTTCTGTTTCTGTGAAGTTTCTATTGCTTTCTTCTTCTCTGTGCACATAGACGTGTTATATGTGTACAGGCACACCAGTACATGTGTCCACATGCATGTGGAAAGCAGAGATGCACATCTTCCTTCCTCACTCTCCATCTAATTTTGAGAGATGGGAACTACCACTGAACCTGGGGCTCGCTGATGGCTGTCTGGCCAGCTCCGGCAATCCTGTCTCCATCTCTCCAGAACCTAGATGTTTGTTTTGCTTCTTTTCTTTTCTTTTCTCTTTTCTTTTCCTTTCTCTTTTCTTTTCCTTTTCTTTTCTTTTCTTTTCTCTTTTCTTTTCTTTCCTTTCCCTTCCCCTCCCCTCCCCTCCCTTTCCCTTCTCCCCTCCTCTCCCCTTCCTTTCCTTTCTTTTTTGAGACAGGGTCTCACTATGTGCTCTAGCTGTCCTAGAATTCACTGTGTAAACCAGGCTGGCCTTACTCACAGAGATTCCCCTGCCTCAGTCTCCAGAGTGCTGGGATTAAAGGCTTGCACCCCCACATCTGGCCAGAACCTAGCTTTTTAAGTGAGTACCGGGGTCAGAACTGGGGCCTCATGGCTGCATGGCATAGCACTGGCTTAGCCGTCTCCCCAGCCCTGCCCCTTTGTGTTTTGTCTTGTGGTGTACAAGTAGCCAACCAAGGGTGGTGTGCATGCTGGGGAGGCATTCTATCCCACAGCCCCACACCAAGCACCAGGCACCGCGTCTTTCTCTGGAAAATGATACTCTCCTTTGGAGAGCTTGCTCTGGCAATTTCCCTGTGTTCCACTGGAGAACTTACAGTGTTTTACAACTTCTCTTGGGACCACTACACAGTCTCCAGGGTTTTTAGACAGTCCTGGCACTTCTGAGGTTCAGGTGGCTGGATGTTAGAAACCGAAGGGCAGATGTTCTCTGGGAAGTCCTCCTCTCTTCACGGCTGACAGCTACCAGCGCTTAGACCAAGAGTAACACTGATGGTTGCACCTTGAGGCCCTCCTCAGCAGTTGGGGGAGCCACACCCCCGCTGGAGTGATGGTTCAGCCGCTGTCTGGTAGCACAGCCAGGGTAAATTCCTTATCTCTACTAAATTTCCCTTCTCTTTCTTTTATACTGAAAGAAGTATGGGGTGCTTGCTAAGGAGAGACTTTTCTGATTGAAAGAAAACCCAAAGCGAGTGATTCACACACTTCAATCACATGTGCGAAGTCCCTCAGGTAAATGACACTGGCCACTTCTTAGGAACCAAGACATACATAGCATACATACATGCCAGGGAGGCAGCTCAGTGGTTAGAGCACTTCCTGCTTTTCCAGACCCGGGTTTGCTTCCCAGCACCCACATGGTGGTTCACAGCTGTCTGTAACTCCAGTTCCAGGGCATCTGGCATCCTCTTCTGGCTTCTGCCTACACCAGGTGCCCACATGGTGATCAGATACACGTGCAGATATATGATGGCATGGATTTGACCCCAGTAACATAAACCAGGTAGGTATCACACAAGCCTGGAGTCCTAAGATTCAGGAAGCTGTGGCAGGAGAGTGGTCTCCAGTTTGAGGCCGGCCTAGATTAAAAAGGATAGCTTGTCTTAGAAAAGAGACATATTAAAAGGACAGGAGAAAGTAGTGGGGGAATAAGATGATAAAAATGCATTACATAAATGCCTGAAAATGTCACAGTGAAACCCATTTGTTACATACAACTAACATATGCTACTGAAAAGATTGAAAAAGAAAAATACATGGAAGAAGATCCATTAAAATTGTAAATGATTTAGTGGGACACTGAAGGTGTGGGTTGATTTCCCATTACTCTGTTTTCAGCTGGATTCTTGGGCTGTTTGAATTACTCTATGAAAATAATTAGCAGTACAGAGTTGCAAGGCTCTAACTTGCTGGGCAGTCTTCGATACACTCCACAAAGTCAAATATTTGTTAGTGCGAAGTGTCACCAAGTGTCACATTTTGAAAAAGGTAAGTTTCCCAGGTTATCAGTGAAAAACCATAGCTCAGACTGCCTCGGAAATCCCAGGAACTTTTAGCTATTGGGCACCCCCAAAATCCATCCTACTGGGGAGGCAGTGGGGGTGGGTCATAGCAGACGGGCTGAGGGTTCCTTAAGAATCTGTGAGAATGTCTCTGGCAGGAATGATTGATGGGAGATACACAATTCATTTCACTTGACAAGCATCAAGGAGAAGTTTCCCCAGCCTGTGTAACCTGAGCTAAGGCAACCCTGCTTCGCAGGGGTGTGTGTTTAGACTGGATCTCACCTTGGTGACTTAGCCATTAGCAGGAATTCGCTGTTTACTTTCAGGATTCTTATCAGTACTTACACTGTGTTTGCGTGTGATTTTCTCCCGATTGCTCAACAGACTCGGCCATCTATGATTTAGAAATGAGTGAAAACGTTGGCAGATCACAGAAAGCTAATCTCAGCTCGATAATCTTCTTCAAACGCCACAATTTTCCCCTCTCTTTCAGGATGCATTAGCGTTGTCTCTGGAAGGAACCTATAAACAAACAGGATTTTACTGCACTCCCTTGGGTCTTTTTGTTTCCTCTAAGGAGGCCTCTACCATCATCCTTAAACATTTTGACAAAATGTCTTCTCCATTTCCACAGGGAAGCATCTGTCCTTGGAGTGGGCTACCTGTGACATCCCTTCTAGAGAAAGTTCTAGAAAACCTCTTCTTTCTCTGGAGGTGGGGTGGGGCAGTGTTTGAAACAGGGTCCTGCCATGTAACTTTACCTGGCCTCCAACTCATAGAGATCCTCCTGCCTCAGGGTCCCATGTCCCAGGACTAAAGGCATGGGACACCATGCTTGGTAATAACATGCCCTTTAAGTAAAAGTCTACAAAGAGCAGGGCGGTGGTGGTGCACACTTTTAATCTCAGCACTTGGGAGGCAGAGGCAGGTGGTTCTGCATGAGTTCAAGGCCAGTCTGGTCTACAGAGTTAGTTCTAGGACAGCTAGGACTACACAGAGAAACCCTTTCTCAAAAAAACAAAAAAGAATCTACAAAGAGGGTTGAGGTTTTTCTTAGACTATTTGCCCAACATACATGAAGCCCAGGGTTCCTTCACTAGTAGGAACTAAGTTTGGTCTCAAACATCTGTAATCCCAGCACTCAGGAGGCAGGAAGGTCAGAAGTTCAAAGTCATCCTTGGTCATCCTTAGCTACAGAGTTTGAAGCCTGAAGCTAACCTGAAACACATGAGACCTTGTCTCAAAAAAAAAAAAAAAAAAAAAGTTCACTAATAACTTTTCAAATGAAATTTTAATCTTATATATTGACATGATGTGGTGCTTGTACAGCGGTCAGAGGATGACTTTGTGGACTCTGTCCTTTCCTTCTGCATTTACACTCAGGTCAGCAGACTTGCCTCAGCCAATGCTGAGCACTTTTACCTGCTGAGCCACCCCAGCAGGCCCACAAAGAACTTGGGGAGGCTATAACCGGTTAACATTGGACAGGGCCCAGGAGATCTCCCTCTGGTTATATGCTTTCCTATCCATGTGACTTCAGACAAAGCAGCCCATATGTAAGCACCAACTCAGAAGGCAAGCCAAGGTGGGCTGAGCACGCTTGAGTCTAGAGACATTTATTCATACAGACCTTTGCTTGAAGCGCTAAAAAGCCAGCATCACTCGAATGTTTTACATTCTCAGAATCCAAGGTGTGGATGCATCTTTGGAGATGTGTTTATCCTCCTGGGTGGCTGGAGCTGCCACTTGGAAGTACTGAGAAGTAACCAGACCAGAAGCCGCTGAGCATCAAAGGGAAGCTTCCAGATGCCTCTCGGCAGACTCCAGAATAATCCAGAGCCCTCGTCAGTGCTGCTGTGATGTCACCAGGTGCCTGGGGCACCAACAAGCCTGGCACTGCCTTTGCTTGTCAGTGCCCTCCAGGCCCCTGAGCACGCCCGTGCCAGGTGTGTGCCCGGGGTGTGCTCCCGGGGTGCGGGTCAGGATGGGGGGGGGCGGTGAGCAGCTCTCACCTCTCCCCACCAGAAGCCACGTGACAGCCCACTTCTCTTTGATCTCTGCTGCTTAGTCTCATCTCTAAACACCTTCCCTTGGTGTGTGGCTTCTCCTTCCTCAGCCTTCGGGGACCTGCCTGCTGCCCTCGTCCACCATGTGGTGGTGGTGGTGGTGGTGGTGGTGGTGGTAGTGGTTTTTCAAGCAGATACACCACTTCTCACACGGGGGCTGCCGCCAATCTTGTGAATGGGACAGTTCCACCACTGTCTCACTTCACCCAAGAGCACCACCGGAATCTTGCCTCCCTTTGCTTTGCTCCAGAACAGTTTGGGCTCTGAGTTAAATAGTCTTAGTTGGAAAGAAGGAATTCCCAAACCAGGGCTGGCAGGCTAGCAATGCATATCAACTCAAGTGTTCTCTGTGGCCTGAACGAAGAGTGTCTCTCCTTCACACGCAAGCCACGTGTGTCCTCAGCAACCTTGGGGTTGAGGCCAACAGTTCTCTCCTCCCCAGAATATCTAGCATCTTTCTTTTGCAGCAGTACTGGGAAGGCTGAAGCAGGAGGATTTCCTTGAGTTTGAGTCCAGCCTAGGCTACAGAGTGAGTACCAGCCAGAACTACATAGAATGAGCCTGCCAGAGAGAGAGAGAGAGAGAGAGAGAGAGAGAGAGAGAGAGAGAGAGCAAAGGAAGGAGGGATGGAAGAAGAAAAGACAAGTACAGTGATATATCTATAATCTAAACACTTTGAAGGCTGAAGCAGGGTTGCCATGAGTTCCAGGCCAGCATGGGCTACAGAGTAAGATACTACCTGGTCCCTCACACACACACATTAAAACATAAGCAAGAGCCAGGTGTGGTGGCACACACTTTTAATGCCAACCCTCAAGAGAAAGAGACAGGTAGATCCTTTTGAGTTTGAGGCCAGCTGGTTTACATAGCAAGTTCGAAGCCAGCTGGGGCTACACAGTGAGGCTCTGCTTCAAATTTAGTTAATTAATTAATTAATATATTAAAAATTAAATAAAATGCAAAAGCAAATGACTTCTTTTTGAGGAACTCACACCTATGCTGTGGGAGTGAGTCCTTTCTAATCACCTTTTTTCTCTTAATCTTCATGCTTGAAATCTATATTAAAATATCTTTAATAAACCAGGTGGTGGTAGTACATGCCTTTAATCCCAGCCCCTGGGAAGCAGAGGCAGGTGGATTTCTGAGTTCAAGCCCAGCCTGGTCTACAGAGTGAGTTCCAGGGCAGCCGGGACTACACAGAGAAACCCTGTCTCAAAAAAAAAATCTTTAATAAACCCCCAATTCTGCTATGAGAGAGAGAGAGAGAGAGAGAGAGAGAGAGAGAGAGAGAGAGAGA
>CABHPQ010137808.1:5554-16822 GCA_902168405.1 Peromyscus aztecus
ATAATCTCTAATAGCAAACAAATCAGAAAACAGATCCAGCAAAAGAAACAAAAACAAAACTCCAAGAGACGATGTAGAAATTCTTTCTAGAAATGGAATCATAGCAATAATGAAAAGAACCTGAAGCCTAAAATAAATAATCTCTACATGTCATTATAAAATATAGGTTTTATTTTTATATGACAAAAAATTAAGGAGGGGTTCCATGGACTTCTTAAAAAATGGGGTACAGATCTAAACAGAGAATTCTCAACAGAAGAATCTCAAATGTCTGAAAAACATTTAAAGAACTGCTCAACATCCTTAGCCATCAGGGAAATGCAAATCAAAATGACTCTGAGATACCATATACCTGTGTCAGAATGGCTAAGATCAAAAACACTGACGACAGCTTTTGTTGGAGAGGATGTGGAGCAAGGGGAACACTCCTCCATTGCTGGTGAGAGTGCAAACTTGTACAGCACTTTGGAGATCAGTATGGCGGTTTCTCAGAAAACTGGGATTCAATCTACCTCAAGACCCAGTGATACCACTCTTGGGCATATACCCAAAGGATGCTCAATCATACCACAAGGACACTTGCTCAACTGTCTTCATAGCAGCATTATTCATAATAGCCAGAAAATGGAAACCACCTAGATGACCTTCAACCAAAGAATGGATAAAGAAAATGTGGTATATTTATACAATGGAGTACTACTTAGCGGTAAAAAAACAATGACATCATAAAATTTTCAGGCAAATGGATGGAACTAGAAAAAAAAAAATCACCCTGAGTGAGGTAACCCAGACCTAGAAAGACAAAAATGGTATGTAGTCATTGATAAGTGGATATTAGATGTAAAGCAAAGGATAACCAGGCTACAATCCACAACTCCAGAGACACTAGGTAACAGGGAGGACCTTAAAAGGGACATGCATGAAACACTCTGGGAGGGGGAAATAGATAAGATCTACTGGGTAAACTGGGAGGGGGCAAGGGAGAGGAGAGGATGGGGAATGAGAACATAAGGGAACAGTATGGTTGAGTAGGGGGAGGGATGGAGAGGTAGAGCAGTGAAAGAGATATCTTGATACAAGGAGCCATTATGGGGTTAAGGAGAAACCTGGTGCTAGGGAAATTCCCAGAAATCCATAAGGATGACCCCAGCTACGACTCCTAGCAATAGTGGAGAGGGTGCCTGAATGGGCGTTCCCTTGTAATCAGATTGGTAACTACCCCAACTGTCATCACAGAGCCTTCATCATGTGACTGATGGAAGCAGATGCAGAGATCCACAGCTAGGCATGGGGCCAAGCACCTGGAATCCAGTCGAAGAGAAGGAGCAGGGGGCTCAAGATCGTGATGGGGAAACCCACAGAGACAGCTGACCCGAGCTAGTGGGAGCTCTCAGACTCTGGATGAATGGCAGGGGACCGAACCAGGCCCTCTGAATGTGGGTGACAGTTGCATAGCTTGGTCTGCTTGTGGGGCCCCTAGCAGTGGGACTTAGAGTTCCCTGGTGCATGAACTGGCTTTCTGGAACCCACTCCCTGTGGTAGGACACCCTGCTCAGCCTTGATGCAGGGCGCCTCTACTTGATGTGCCAGACCTTGCTGAATCCCCATGGGAGGACTTACCCTCTCCGAGGGATGGGGGATGGGGGGGAATTGGGGGGAGGAAGAGAGGGAAAGGGAGAGGGGGAACTATAGTTGGTATGTAAAATGAAAAAATTTTTAAAATAAAATAAATAAATAAATAAATTAATTAATTAATTTATGGCGGGGGCTGGAGAGATGGCTCAGAGGTTAAGAGCACTGACTGCTCTTCCAGAGGTCCTGAGTTCAATTCCCAGCAACCACATGGTGGCTCACAGCCATCTGTAATGAGATCTGGTGCCCTCTTCTGGCCTGCAGGCATACATGCTGTATATATAATAAATAAATAAATCTTTAAAAAAAATAATTTATGGCACCTTTATTCAGTATAATACATTACTCAAAAGCATCAATAAACCAAATGCCTATCAAGAGATAAACTGAGATACAAATTCTTATGGAACATTAAAATAAAATTAAAATTACCTACGTAGCTTTTACTGCTACAACAAATATCTGAGAAGAACAATTGAAGTGAGGAAAGACTTATTTCCCTCACCATTTAAGAGGCTTCAGGCTGTTATTGGATGGCTCCATTGTTCTTAGGCCCATGGTAAGGTAGGAACATCACAGGAACATTGGCATGATGGATAAAGTTGCTGGTCAATGACAACCAGAAAGCAGAGAAGACAAGAATAATGTGGATAAAGACATTCTCTAAAAGCACATCCTAGTGACCCACTTCCTCCAATTAGGTACCAGCTCCCTAAAACCCATCAAACCATGAAGGCATCTATGGATCACCCCACTGATGAAGTCAGTACCTTCCTGAGCCAGGAACCCTGAAATGCACAATAGGTGGTGTGGGAGCCCACAAGTGACTCAGTTTCCCAGCTTGAATGTGAAGCCTATTTTGAGCCAATAGAGTTCAGGCTTGCTTGCTCCAGAGTGGCGACAAAGTCCTGATTAGCCTGTAGAGTCGCCCTGAAAGGCGGTGAGAAAGTCCTGATTAGCCCATGGGAAGGAACATACTATCTAGCTAGATACAGGCTGCTGATGCCAGCTGGAGGTACATTGAGATAGAAAATGAAACTGCCTGCTCCTTGACGCAAGGACAGGACAGATAGTGGTTGAATACCTGTGCTGTGCATTGTTCTACTTCTGTCCTTCAAAACTGTATATAAGCTGGCTGTGAAATAAACTCGGGGCTGTCCAGCATTGACTGACAGTCCTCTCAACTCTTTTCTGTGTTCTTCATTGTCTCTACAACCCGCACGCCTCCACCCAGATACCAGCCAACTGTTGGCTGGCTCCAACAAGCTGAGAACCAAGCAGTCCACATATGACCCCTGATGGGGGACATTTCATAAACAAACTGTAACAGATACAGAACTAATCATAAATTAGATCTAAGACATACACAACAGACTCAACATCCTATTCGACAAGTACTTGCTCAGCCATGTTCATTGCTGCTCTATTCACAATAGCTAGGAAATGGAAAAAAACCCTAAATGTCCTTCAACTAAAGAATGGAGAATGGAAAATGTGATACATATGTACTATGAAATAATATTCAGCTGCAAAGAAAAGTGAAATCATGAAATTTACAGGTAAACAGATGGAAAGGGAAAAGATCATATTGATTGAGATAATGCAGACCCAGAAAGACAAACATTTGATGTTTCCTCTTATTGGTGGTTCCTAGCTCTAAATCTTCAAATGTGATTATGTAACCTGGAATGACCAAAGAAACCAGGAAAGTAAAAGGAGAACATGGTGGGGCAGCTCTAGAGAAAGGAATAACAGGATACAGGTAATAGAAAGTAGGAAATAAGAAAAGGAGGGGGCTTTCACTGTGGAGGGAAGGGTGTGAGTTCAATGTAGTACACACACACACACACACACACACCCCACAGTATAAGTGAAGTTAAAGCACCTGACTGAAATACTGCTCTCAAGAACCATAGACTAGTTATTTAAAGCACCAGTACCATGAGTTCAAAACTTTCTTTTGAGCCATTGGCCAGGGGAGTCTAAGAGACTCCCCAAACAATATAGGCTATTGCTGTTGTCCTTGGGAGTGTCCAAGAGGTTGAAGGTAAGTCCTATTGCTAAAGACAACATGCACTTCTGGCACAGGCCTCAGAGGATCTGAGCTGGACCTTACACAAGGGCACTCAAGTTCATAAAAGAAACACTACTACAACAAAAATCACATATTGACGCTAATATAGTGGTGAGACAAAAACCAAACAGAGAAATGCTGGAGCTAAATAATGTCATAAATCAAACAGAACTAACAGACATCTACAGAACATTCTACCCAAACACTAAAGAACATAATTCCTTCTTGGCAGCCCATTGAACATTCTCCAAAATTGACTATGTGTTAGGACATAGAGCAAGTCTCAACAAACATTAAAAAAGAAAAAAGAAAAAAAAGCCTACTACAGTAGAAGCTTCTTAAAATATATACATATGTCAAAGAAATCTATATCACTAAGTAACAGATGAGATAAAGCCAAAACTAGACATCTATCGGTACCCAATGAAACCCCAGTGCCAGGAATGGCATACATCTAACTGAGCTGTTGGCTGAAGGGGCCCCTTGAAAATCCCCCCAAAATCCAGGCTATTGTCAAAACTATTGGTTGCTGTCTAGAAACTGATGGTAAGGTGTAGCATGAATCTTAAAATGTCTTATTAATAAAATCAAACCTGAGGCCAGTTATTGGGGTGAACACTGGAAGATCAGAGAAGCAGAACAAGCCACTGCTAACCTCACCTGGCCAACTTCTCAGCTGATCTTGTTTCCTCAGACTGGAAGCCTCTGTGTCCTCATATCTGAATGGTTCTCAGTTGAACTACTGCTAAAAGCCTAAAAGCCTAACCAGGCCAAAAGCTTGTAGTTTCTGGTCTTCATGCCTTATATATCTTTCTGCTTTCTGCCATCACTTCCTGGGATTAAAGGCTCACTTCTTGGGATTAAAGGCGTGTGTCACCATGCCTGGCTGTTTCCAATGTGACCTTGAACTCACAGAGATCCAGAGGGATTTCTGCCTCTGGAATGCTAGGATTAAAGGTGTGAGTGCCACCATTTTCTAGCCTCTGTATCTAGTGGCTGTTCTGTTCTTTGACCCCAGATAAGTTTATTAGGGTGCACAACATTTTGGGGAACACAATACCACCACAGTAAGGCCTGTTGCTAAGGACAGCACCTACACATCTCACTGAACACAGAGAAGTCAAGCTGGTATAACACTAGTCAGCCTATACTCCTACTGACCAGTGTTCATGGTGTCCTGCTTTAATCCATGGTTTTCTGACTGGATGCAGGGTGTTGTTCCATTTTGTATTTCTTTTTATTTTTTATTTTTTTTAATGCAAACGAAATAATTTTTGTAAATAAGAACACTATGGTGCAGTATAATCCCCACTAGCAAGGCATAATACAATAATTTTATTTAAATAGACACTTATGAGGAATGGCTAAGGGGGAAAAGGTCAACACCAGCCCAGCTATACACACTTTTATCTACAGAGGTAATGTGCTTACAAGAAACACTGGTGCAACTGTGGCACAGAGTTGTGAGAGGAACCAACTCTCGGATTGGATTTACGGGCCACTCCATGAGATGGAACCCATGCCTGACACTGCTTGGGTGGCCAGGAACCAGAGACTAAATAAGTCATGAATCTAGGGGAAAACCAAATGCTACTCTGCTAAAGGAACACACACACACACACACACACACACACACACACACACACAGACACACACACAAAAATCACCCCAATGATATATTGCTATGCCCATAGAACAGAGTACTCTTCTTCTAGCAGTAGACGGTGATTAACAGAGAGATCTACAACTAGACAATATGCAGAGAAAGACTCTGGAATACTCAGCCCTAAATAGAATGTCATTATGAAACCCCTCCCCACAAGGCTCAGGGAACTGTACAGAAGAAGAGGAGTAAAGATTGTAAGAGCTAGAGGTAGTGGATGACTTCAAGGAGGCAGTGTCTTCCAGACACAACAGGACTGATACACATACGAACCTAGAGACCATGACAGTACACACAAGACCTGCACATGTTCAAATCAGACAAAATCCCAGCACTGAGAAGTAGACGCAATTTCCCACTCCAGAAGCTCGTTGCAATAGATACCTGCTGGGAAAGGGAGAGTCAGTTGTTTCCAATCAAGTGTCACGAACCACACCCTAGGGCAGTCCCAGGCCCAAGAGTAGTTGGCCAACACCAAAGAACTCCATGGTTTGTTTTGTTATGTGTATGCTACTTGTTTTGGCTTAATGGTTTTCTTTATTTTAGATTGTCAGCTTTTATTTTCATTTTGGAGTATTTTTGCTGTTGTTTTCCCTGTTTCTTCCTCTCTCTCTCTCTCTCTCTCTCTCTCTCTCTCTCTTGTTGAGAGAAAGGAAGAACAAGAATTTGAATGGGTAAGGAGGAGGTGAGGATCTGGAAGTAGTTGGAGGAGGGAAAAGAGTATTAAAATATAGTGTATAAAATTTTTAAATGAAAATTTAAAAAATTTTAAAATGTAAGATGCAGCTGTAAGTTGTTTAAATGAGACACATAAAACATAAAGACATAAAAAAAAAAACCTGAAAAGAAAAACACAAGAAGTAATCATCAATTTGTGCTTCTCATACCAGTTTATATGCTGAATCCCAATCCTGGTGTGGCTTATTTGTAGAGAGGCCACTTAACACATATGTCTGATACAATAGGTACTTAAAGAAGAGGAAGAACACTAAGGTTGTATGTGTTCAGAGAAAAGCATGAGAGAATATGAACAAAGCAGTGGGAAGCAAGTCATGGATCCACATCATGGAGACTCAACCCTGCCTGGATGTCCAGTGTCCACAACTGTGGGGAAAACAAATTTCTGTTGTAAAACAAGGACTATGATGAGATCAGCATTTTTTTCTTTTAAAAAATGTGTTATTTTCAAGTTTTATGAAATATTCTTATATTACTTCTATAATAATAAAGTTATCTTTGGATAAACAAACTGAAAGAGAGGAAAGGAACCAAATAGTCTATTCCAATATATGAGAAAAAATAAATTTTAAGTCAATTAGTCAATTTTATGTACACTTAAAAAAACTGTAATAACAAGAACTTGATGGTTCCCAAATTTCTATCTCCAGCCCTTTCCTTTACCTTGAACTTCAGAAAAGCTCAGTCAAATGCAGATTTGACGTCTCTAACATCCCTTATGCCTCTGGACTTCATACTCTTTAACTAACGAGTCCTTATGATTCTACAACCCTGACCACTTCCATCCAAATCTCAGTAGGTTGCACCATCTTTTACTCAAACTGCATTATAATAAATTGCACTACCTGGCTCATAATACACACACAGACAAACAGACACACAGACACAGACACACAGACACAGAAACATAGACACACACACACACACACACACACACACACACACTCACACACAAACTCACACACATCAAAGTAAAATCTGAGAAAACAAAACAAAAATCCATGCATCTCCATGCAGACTGTGCTTGCTCTTCCAAAGAACAGGGGCGGTGTGCAGAGGCTGGCATCCTTTGCTCCTCTGTCCTGAAGATCTCCCTAAGCAGGTTATAGTTTCCTCACAGTGACCTCACAATTGCAAAGAACACATCTTCCAAATACAGCTCCAAGTTTAGTCTCCAAGTTCCAAATACCGTCCCGGGAGAGCCAAAAGTCAGCTCTGTGTTCCTACTAACAATGGAAAAACAGGCTAGTGAAGTGGCTCAGCGGGAAGGACACTGACTGCCCAGCCTGACAACCTGAGTTCAATTCCCTGAACACACTTATTAGAGGGAGAGTTGACTCCTGCAAGTTGTTCTCTGGTCTCCATATACATGCCCTGGTACAGATGCCTATTCACTTACACAGACTTAAAAAAATATAATCTTTTTAAATAGAAAAGACACAATGAAAAACCAATAATCCACAGAACAAGGTAATCAGAGGGAGAATGCTGTGTGTTTTTAGAAAACATGGTTTCCATTGGCATAGAGAGAAGAAAGGAACACAGACACAAACACCGTAAGGTGATTTCTAAAGGCACAGTGAAGTGAGCGCACCGAACAGACAACAGGATGAAGAAGAATGTGGAATGAAGGAAGTGGTGTGCTGACAAACCCCTGGGTGTCTCCCATCTGGTGATAACCTTTGGGCTAGATTCTTTGAGAAGGCTGTTTATGTGTGTGATAAAAACCTACTCCCGCTGGGTGGTGGTAGCGCACCCCTTTAATCCCAGCACTCGGGAGGCAGAGCCAGGCGGATCTCTGTGAGTTCGAGGCCAGCCTGGTCTACAAAGTGAGATCCAGGACAGGCACCAAAACTACACAGAGAAACCCTGTCTTGAAAAACAAAAAAACAAAAACAAACAAACAAACAAAAACAACCTACTCCCGATCAATTCTGTCTTTTTGAGAACCATACCTAATATGTTTTGGATGCTTAGGGTCTGCATGGGGCTACTGAGACTCTCCAGCACAGGGAGGACAAGTGACTCATATTTAACAAACCAGAGCAGGAAATTGTAGTCTAGATCAATAAAAATCAATCCTGGGCTTCTGTGAGAACTGCTGAGAATTATATCCCTCTTGATGCTGTGATTGAGCACTCACATGCCCATGTGCCTGAGACCACTTTCATTCCTGGAATCAGTAATTATTTAACTCAAAAGCTTCATCCTGCATTCTTAAATCAAGGGGTCCAATGTCAGTCTCTCAAAGTTATATGGAGAATTTGCTGGGAAACACCAAGGCCCCAGGGTAAGGCTGGGGAAGCCTGGGGATGTGCATTTCCCCTTTTCTCTTAAAAGATTTTATTCATTCTTTCTCTCTCTCTCTCTCCTTCCCCCTCTCCCCTGTGAATGTGTGTGTGTGTGTGTGTGTGTGTGTGTGTGTGTGTGTGTGTGTGTGTCTGTCCATGTGCAAGAGTATAAGTGCCTGAAGAGGTCAGAAGCATCATATAACCTGGAGGTGAAGTTACAGGCAGATTATGAGTCAATGTGAGTACTAAAAATCAAATTTAAGTCCTCTGGAAAAGAAATGCACTCTTAACCATGGAGCCTCCTCTACAGTACTCCCCTTCTTTTTCTGAGACAAAGATTTCACTAGGTTTTCTAGACTGGCCTCAAATTCACAGTTCAGGTTCCCAAGTGCTGCACCAATAGCTCTCACAGGAGAATGGGTATTTCTACTAAGATTCTGAATGCTGCTGCTGCTCCATAAACCATACTTCCTCAGCATGTCAGATAGAGTTCTTCACTTCCCCTTATTTTCTAGCAATATTCATATTAGTACTGCTGAACTGTGTATCAGTTTCATTAAGGTTATTAGCACCTCTATTTCTCTCTAATGGATGGTTCCAGGTTAAAGCCAAGAGAAAACTTATGGAAGATTTAAAAGGGAAACTGCAGATGCTATTATTCTTAGAGGAATCACATGGTCAGGTGTGGAAACAGACTGACACATTTAGTAGGTTCCAGCTGTTTTCTCTCTTTCTCTGGTATTCTGTGCATAGACTGTCTCCCAACTATTAGATCTGTTAGCCAACAGAGACCTGTGCAAGTCCTTATCAACCATCCCCAGAGGTGACAACCAGAGGCAGTGGTTTGCAGGCTCTTTTCTAGGGACCACTGTCAGCTTCCCTCACTAGTCAGAAGTACTTCGCTTTCTGGCTCCCAGAAGACTGAGTCTGTCTAGCACTTCACATCGTCTCCAAGAAGAAACACCACCTTGTACATACATACTGTCTCAGTGGAAGAAACACCACCTTGTACATACACACTGTCTCAGTGTTTTGTTTGCCTTTTGGCTAGGCAACAAGTAATTACACGTACATACTTAATTTATCTTATTAGGATTTTGAAATTTTGAACAGAAAATTGAGCAGAAAATTGAGGAGAATTACATTGAATTTATAATTATTGGGAAATTAGCTTCTTTAAAATATTGGGTTTTAAGAATACAACTCAGGGGTAAAATGCTTACCAAGATTCAATTCCCAGCACACACACAAAGATGCGCGCGCGCACACACACACACACACACACACACACACACACACACACAGGAGAAAGAGAGAGAGAGCAAAGAAAGAAGAGAAAAAAAAATGAGTCTTGGGCAAGAAACATACTTCAGGGGTGGAGTCATTATTCACCATGGACCATATTTTGGTGTTCAATTTAATCCCAAGTACCAAAAAAATTATTTGTTCACTTTTTAAAAATAATAAAATAGAATAGAATAAAAAACAAAAACTAACACATCTGAACAGGGCAGAACAAACAAACAGAAAAAAAAGAGCCCAAGAAAAGGCACTACAGATAGAGACCAACTCATTTGCATGCTCAGAATTCCATAAAAACACAAAACTGGGAACTGCAACATATATGCAAAGGACCTGTAAGGTACAAAAAGAGAAAAAAAAATTCTATTTATATATTTATATTTTAATTTTATTTCTATTATGTTTTTATAAAATATATTTATATTTTGGTATATTTATATTATCTATATATTATACTATCTATGCTATAGGTCTACATACATAACAAAATAATGTTATAAAATGTTTTAAAAGCCCTGACATAACATTATAAGACAAGGCAGAGAGTGAGAGAGACTGTGGAACGCTCAGAACTAAAGGGGATGTTACCATCGCACCCCTCCCCCAGGCTTAGGGAACAGCAGCAGAGGAAGCGGAAAGAACATAGGGTCAGAAGACATGAGGCCCTAGGAAAACAAGGTCCTCGAAACCAACAGGATTAAACATGAGCTTTAGCTCATGAACTCAGACACTGAGGCAGCATGCATAGGGCTGTGTGGGTTGCCCACATGAGGTCCTAAAGCTGAAAGGAGAAGGGGACACATGTCACCAGGACTCAGGAGCTAGATCCAATTGATAACCACATGCAAATGAAAATGTACTTTCTACACGGAGTCTCACTGAGGAAACAAACTACTCTTACGAGTAGTCTGCATGCCCAGCAGTAGAGAGCATCATTTTACAGCGAAGGGGTGGAAAAACAACGAATCTTGGTGTTCATGAACAAGGTCTGCTCCCACATCTAATGTACCTTTATCATTCTCTTCATAAAGTCTTCCAGTTCTATCAGATTCACTTTTTTAGGTACAGTTTGAATTCCAATTGCAAAATGGACCATTTTCCTAGGGCGAGTAACTGAATCCAGGACCTCACACCTGCTACACATTTATTGGACCCCTGAGCTATGCCCCAGGACCCTGAATGAACATTTTTGTTTTAAAGAAAGTAAGAATTCTAATAGTAAGTTCTTGGGATATGGAATATACCCTTAAATTCCTTATATTAAGATGTTCTTAGTTCAATTTGTGTGTTGAATTTATAATGGAACAATCTTTCATAAAGATGGCTATGTAATTCAGTTTTCCTCAGTATAATATTCTCAGAAAACAGACTTCAATTTCTGTGGATTCCAGTTGTGAAGGACAGAAAGCAGGTTACAAATGTTGCAATGACTACATTTTTAGAAAACTTGTACAAAGACTTTTTTCTCATTTTTAGAGATTCTGAGCTGTGTGTATGTGTGTGCACATGTGCCACAGAGGACAACCTCTCGTGTCAGCCCCTGCCTTCCACCTTGCTTAAAACGGTAG
>CABHPQ010137809.1:0-13971 GCA_902168405.1 Peromyscus aztecus
GTCACCACCACCCAGCTGCCCTCCATACTCTTCAGAAGACTTTTCTGAACTCTGTGAAAGATCTCAAACATCTCCAAGGTCTGTAACTTTGGCCTGGACAGGTTTAGCTTCTTAATGCTAGAAAGTCTTTGCACATCCTTCGATTCATTCCCTTGTCTCTGGGTGGCCACATCTGGAGTCTTCCAGGTCACTCAGCTACTTTCTTGCTTCTGTATCCACATCTGAAAGGCCATGTGACTCTTTTAGTCAAACCAACTAACCATCTCCAAGTCTCATTATATCCCATGGTATTCCATCCCATGGTAGCTTGGGGCAGACATAAGTAGTGACTCAGTGGCTCACATTTTCCTCCCTGGTTTAGAAGGCTCAAAAAGTTCAATCCTTTTGACTCCAGATGAGTTACTTCTCCTGGTCCCTTGGAGAATTACCTCCTCCAAGTCCACCAGCCCTGGTTGTATGTTCTGCTCTTTCAACAGTCACTTGTAAGGTCTTACTAAATCCTCTGAGCAGGTGGTTCATTTTTCCTAATAATGTCTATTCACCTGAAGGAAGAAGGCCAGGCCTCAGTTTCCACCCTCTCCTGATGCCTGCCACTGAGCCCAGCAAACAGTGACAATCCTAACGGCTGAGTTAGGAGTGCCTGCTCTGACCCAGACTCTGTCAAAGGAATCTTAAATATATTAGTTTAGCTTGACAAGAATCCGAGGGGCCAGGGGACAACCTAGGTCTGACTCTGGCTTCATGTAACACCATGCCAACTTTCCCTCTTAGGGGTGTTCCCACCACATTTCCACTGCCATTGTTTGATGCAGCCAAGGGGCTTCGTCAGCACCAAGCAGACGCCTGCACCACGTTGCCTGAACATTTAGCTTCTGAGCCTGTGAACCGAACAAACTATTTTTTCCTTGATACAGATCCAGCCGTGGGTATTCCTGCAGGAACAGATGGATGTGTGAACATCTTCAGAATGGGTGGCTGTAGTTGAATTTTTTTGGTCCTGTCTGGCCCACGGTCAGGACAAATCTCTCTCATCTGCTAGTCCTGCAGTTGTTCAGACCCAACCAAGTAAACATATAGAGACTAATATTACTTATAAACTGCATGGCCGTGGCAGGCTTCTTGTTATTTAGTTTTTGTATTTTAAATTAAGTTATTTTTATTAATCTATAAGTTGTCACATGGCTTGTGGCTTACCAGTATCTTTATATGTTGGTTTTTATCACAGCGGCTGGCAGCGTTTTTGTTGTTGTTGTTGTTGTTTTGGTTTTTTTTTTTTACTTTTACTGAAAAGTCTTTTACTTTTCAGAATTCTCCTCTCTTTTTGTTCCACCTATACTTTTTGTCTGGATACTGACCAATCAGTGTTTTACTTATTAACCAATTAGAGCAACACATTTAACATACAGAACATCCCACAGCAGGTGGCTGTAAGCATTTATACACCCTAAGCAGTAGATGGCTGGCTGGTGAGCCCCAGGAACCCTCTAGGCTCCTCATCCTCGGTGCGGGGATTGCAAGCCCACACCACCACACCGGCGCAGTTATTGAATACAGTTTCTGCGGCTGGGACTCACATTTCCATGCTGGTGCAGAAGGCACTTTCCCAGCTATGCCTTCCCCCAGCCTTGGTTTTCTTTTTAACACTTGAGCAAACAGAGAAGTCCCTCCTCCTGCCAATCCCGCCATCTCCTTATTCATCCAAGTTACAGACGCATGGAGATGGGTTTTGGTTCCCTGTCTTACTCTATTGGTCCATGCGTTCACGTGATGACATTGCCATGCCGTCTAAATTTCTCAGTGGGTATGACAGTCTCTGCTTGCCCCTCAACCCATCAAGGACACTGTTCTGCTCTAGAACCTTATATGCTTATGATGGGTTTCCTTTCTCCTCGACCTACCCAAGTCAGGGTCTCATACTTGCCTGTCTGTCTATAGGTCTGTCTGCTTTTCAAGACAGTATCATGCAGCCCATGCTGGCCTCAGACTATGTATCCAAGACTGGCATTAAATTATTATTATTATTATTATTATTATTATTATTATTATTAGTTTATGTGTATGAATGTTCACCTGCATGTGTGTGTGCATACCACAAGCATGTCTGGTACCCATGGAAATTCATTGGATCTCCTAGAGCTTGAGCTACAGATGGGTGTAAACCACCGTGCAGGGGCTTAGAATGGAACCCAGGTATTCTGCAAAAGCAACAAGTACTCTTAGGCACTGAGTGATCTCTCCAGCCCCAGGCCTTGAACCCTCAACTCTCCTGCCTCCACCTCCCCGGTGCTGGGGTGACAGGTATACACTGCCTTGCTTAGCCACGTTCTGATGCTAGTTACCCTCAGTCTGCACACAGCAGGAGTTGGCAGGCCATGAACTTGATTTCAACAGGTGACACTCATTTTGCCTGGCTTATTCTCCAGTGGCTGGTGCCCAGGAAACGATACCTGTGTTCCTGCTGCCTGGCACTATCACCAGTGATTTCCATTGCCTTTGAATGCTCTCAATGTGTAGAGTCCCAGCTATGTAGAGTCTCCTTCTAAGTCTCATTACAACCCAAAGACACATTGCAACAGAAACAGGGAAGCCACAGCCTTCAGGGCGTCCCTGACTTGTTGATGCCTCCCTATCTGACCCAGCTCGAGCTATAGAACCCACTCTCAGAGCTATGCTTGGCTCTTTGTATACCCACTGGTAACATCTGGGCTTAAGGAACACTCCTCAGAGGGATTTGGAGATACACATGGGAAACAGAGCTCTGAGTGATGCTAAAGTTAAAAGCTGAGTGCTTTTCTCAGCAACCAAGGTATCTTAAAGTTAATGCAGGGTTGGGACCCAAAAAAAAGAGGTCATGGAACAAGAGTCTTTAGATAGGGGTTCCCAGTTGCCTGGAGGGACTGCGGCATTCAGGGTAGGGTGGGGGTAACTAGTGAAAACCATTCTATGTCATGGAAGAGTCAAGGAGTTTCTAAAAACAGTGGTGTCTGACCTTCGATGTGTTGATTTTTTTTCCCTTTCCTGTGCCACCAGCCAGTTATCCCAACCCTTGGGAAAGTCTGGTGAGCACAATAGCCTTGTGTTAGTGATGCTCTAGGGTGGGGGTTGGGGGCAGCTCTGAACTCCAGACAAGAGAGGGATGGGGAGAAACAGCTGCTCCGGGGCACTGGTGGGGTGGGGAGCGGAGCAAGATATGAAAATCAAGACTTCTATAAGGGTAAAATTTAGGAGACAAATGTGGCCTTTAGAATAGAGAGCCCCAGCATATTCCTGGGAAGCTGACAGGGCTCCACACTCCACTCTGGGCTTGGCCCTGGGATGATGTTTGGCCTGGATCATTTGACTGTGAAGGTCAGAGAGTGGTACCAGAGGAGTTGCCATGGATGAGGTGGCCACAAGCATTTATGATGCCTCCTTGAGTCTGGTCTGAGCCCCACCCCAGGTCCCAGTTGCTTTTTTGAGAGAAGTGGAGGCAGCTGAGTTGGCTGTGCTGAATGAAAGCTGTAGGATTGACGGAGGGTCCCCAGTCCTTCGTGCTCAAGCTTCAGGCTCTTCTCTGCAGCAGGGAACAGCTGGCACCAGAGGCCAGCTAAGATCTTTCCTCCTACCTCTCTCTAGTCTTCCCATGTCCCGCAGATAGGGTCACCATAGAGCAGCTGTCAAGCCAAGTTGAGGTTGTACAGACAAATGGACAGAGGACAAAGGACCAGCCCGTGTGTGGCACCTTTCGCCACTCAGCACCAAAGGCTCATCTCTTCCCATCACTACCTTCACCTTTTTCTTTTTCTTTTTTTTTTTTGGTAGCAATATATGCATTTTAACCATTTAAAAAATTTGTGTGTTGTGTGTGTACATGTACACATAGGAGGGGTGTGTGTCTATGCTCATATGCATGCATGTATGTGTTGGCTGGAGTCTTCCATTGGGAGTCTTCCTTGATTGCTCCTCCACCTTAGGTTGTAAGACAGGGTTTCATTGAACCTGGAGCTCTGATTCAGCCAGACCCGCTGGCTGATAAAACCCCAGAGATCTTCCTGTCTCTGCCTCCTTGCTGCTAGGATCACAAGCCTGCACCATGGTGCCCAGCTTTTAACGTGACTGCTGGGGCTCTGAACTCGGGTACTCATGCTTACACAGTAAGTACTCTACTGAGAGCCGTCTTCACAACCCTGCTTCCTGGATAGCTGGTTTACACCATTAGTCACATTCACAGGGCTGTAGAACCATCTCCACTATCTATTTCCAAAGTTTCTTTTTATCACTTCAAAGAGAAATTCTGTACTTACTATAAACACTGATTCCTCATTTTCCCCTTCCCCAGGCCCTGGTGACTTCTGATCTAATCTACTTTCTGTCTCTACAACTATGAGGTAGCCAAAAAGAGTGACCGTTTATGTGTTGTGGTGGTTTGAAAGAAAATGGCCCCCATAGGCTCACAGGGAGTAGCACTATTAGGAGGTGTGGCCTTGTTAGAGTAGGTGTGGCTTTGTTGATGGAAGTGTGTCACTAGGCGTGGAATTTGAGGTCTCAGATTCTCAAGCCTGACCAGGGTGTCTCAGTTTCCCTTCCTGTTGTCTGCTTTGGATATAAAACTCTCAGCTCCTTCTGCAGCATCTTTTCTGCCTGCACACCACCATGCTTCCCACCATGATGATAGTGGACTAAACCTCTGAACTATAAAGCCAGTCCCAATTAAATGTTTTCCTTTATTAGAGTTGTCATGGTCATGGTGTCTCTTCACAGCAGTAGAAACCCTAAGACATTTGTCTTCTTTGGCTTACTTAGCATGATGCCATGTTTGAAACATGTGAGGAAGCTGTTTCTTTTGAATAGAATTCCGTTGAATGTATATGCTTCCTTTTGTTTATTCTCTATTGATGGAGACTTTTTTTTTTTTTGAGACATGGTTTCTCTGTGTAGCTCTAGCTGTCCTGGAATTAACTCACTCTGTAGACCAGGCTGGTCTTGAACTCATAGAGATCTGCCTGCCTCTGCCTCCAGAGTTCTGGGATTAAAGGCATGTGCCACCACTTCCAGATTGATGGAGACTTTTGTTTGTTTCTGTCTCTCCACTGTTACACACAACGCTATAATCAACACTAACGTACGAGGGTCTAAGCTCCTGCTGTCAATTAGAAGTGGGATTGGCAGGTCCGTAATAATTGTTACTGTTTGAATGTGAAGTCCAACCCCCTCCAATCCTCTCTCATGTATTCAGTACGTGCTCCCATGTTGATAACACTCTTTGGAGTGGTTCTGGAAATCTGGAAGGTAGTGGGCTGTCAAGGGTAGACCATCTCCAGTCACTTCCTGGATCCCTCCCTTCCTGTCCTGGCCCGCCATGACAGAACTGCCCTGCTACTCTGTCTCTCCCACCACGATGGACTGAACACGCTGTTTCTGTGAACCATAAGAAGCCTTGCCGCTCTTAAGTGACCTGTGCCAGCTAATCTGGTCAAACAGGAGAAAAACAACACTGCAGGCCCTCTGTATTCAGCTTTTGGGGGAACCACGTAGTGACATGTCTCCATAGCGACAGTACCATTCTAGTCTAGAGCAGTGCCCAAGTCTCCCAGTTCTCCACCACCTCCAGCATCAGTGGTTTTCAGTGTGGGGTTGTTGTTCTCAACAACAGCTGTTACAAGGGGGCAAAGCAGCTCAAGGGCCAGTGCCGTCGAGCATCTTTGCAAGTGTTTACTGACCCTCTGTCTACACTGACCCTCTGTCTACACTGACCCTCTGTCTATACTCCTCGGACCCTCAGTTAAGCTTTACATCTGTCTTTACTTACTGTTGTGTGTATGACGTTGGGGGTGGTGCATGTCCACAGCACACTTGTGGAAGTCAGAGGACAACGTTGTGGACTCAGGTTCTCCTTCCACTTTTGTGTAGGCTCTGGAGATTGAACTCAGATAGTTAGGGTTGTGTGGCAAGTGCTTTCAGTCTCCTGTGCCAACTTGTTGGCCCGTTGCCAAGTTTTTGATGGAGCTGTTTGATTGTTTGCTATTGAACTGTAGGTGTTCTTTACATAATGTAGATATTAAGTCTCTATTAGATGTATAATGTCCTAGTTTTCTCCAATTCTGTGTGATTTTTAAATTTCTCAGAAAGATTTTTAATTATGTGCTTGCAGATGTGACTCTGTGCAGGTGCCTATGGATGCCAGAAGAAGGCGCTAGAACCCCCAGAGTTGGAGTTACAGGTAGTTGTGAGCTGCATGATGGGGACGCTGGAAACCAAACGTGGGTCCTCTGCAAGAACACAGATGGGCCATTGAGACAGCTCTTAATCACTGGGCCATCCCTCCAGCCCTGTGTATGGTTTTGTTTTGTAGTTTCATCCTCTTGAAAATGTGTTTTGACACATAAAAGCTTTTAATTTGTATATAATCAGTTTGTCTTTTCTTAAAATTATGCTTTCAGGGTCAAAAAACACTGCTAAAACCAATGTCATAGAATGTCCTTTGATGTTTCCCCCAAAAAGATTTTTTATTTTTCACTTTTATGTTTTAGTTGCCTGGGTCCTTATGTGTCTATAGGAATGTTAGCGAGTTTTCCTACTTTAAAATGGTTACAATCTTAATAAGGCTCACCTGAATCTCTGGTTTGATTTGGGCAATATCTTCATGTTAACAATATTATCTCCCAGTCTATGAATGTGGTATGCCTTCCATTTTTCATGTCTTCTTTAAGATCTGTCATTGATATTTTCTAATTTTTTATGTAAAGATCATTCAGATGTTTAAGTGAATTTATCCTTACCTTTCAATTGCTATGGATTGCTGAATGATCTTGGAAGATTGACAATTTCATGGAATGGAACTGTTTTTGTGAGTTGGCTAAGGTTGTTTGTTGACTGTAACTTTTCTAGTGGACTATCACACCGTATGTTGACAGTGACAAAATAATTCATCCTTTTTCCCTTTTATGGGTAGAACTTCCAATATTGTAAAGAGGACATATATGTGTCATGTTCCCAATCCTAAGAATGAATTTCTTGTTTTAGCAGACATAGGATTTTCTTTCCACTCTCCCATCAGAAATGGAACTTAAGACTTAAAATTCATCTGGAAAAAAAATTGGGGGTGAAAATTCACAATAACAAGTGAATGACTAATGTTAGATTTTCCCCTTGGGATAATCTTTAGACTGTTAGGTCTTGTAGGAAGCTTGAGAATCATTCCATCTAAAAGCCCAGAAGGTAATGCTGCTTGTTTAAGTACACAAAGCCAACTGGATAAGAAGCCAGGACTAAACCAGAGTTTCATCAAATGATATTTACATTAAAACACGTGCGCACACACACACACACACACACACACACACACACACACACATACAAATAAATGAATGTAAAACACAGGACCTTGCAGCTCTGTAGCTGAGAGAAGGTTGTAAGAGAAGGGGAGAAGAACGGAACAGGATGATGGAAAGAAGAGCTTGACTGATCTTCACACCTCACAGTTTGGTAAGGCCGCACCCAGAAACGAATTCAAGCACACAGTCTCTACCTATAAGATCTCAACTTCATTCATTCACTCAGAAAATATAGAGACCTACTATGTGCCTGGTGCTGGGAACCCAACACAGGGAGACTGGCAAGGCTCCTGATCTCGGGGGCTAGCATGCTGGGGCAGCTTACTCCCAACCCCATCTTTGATGCTATTTTTTTTAATTCTCCATGGAATGAAGCTAGACATGAAAAATGGGGATGGTCAGCTGAGGCCAGAGATCCTTGCTAAGGGCAGACCATGAAAAGACAAGCGATGGGAACCGACAATGACTCTGGGGAGTCCTTCAAGGATGAAAAGTATTTGATGTCCCCCAAAGTTAGCAGACAGTCAGTGCTGAGTAGTGGCTGGGAGGGTGGGAATGGGGTGGGGTGGGGTGGGGGAGCCCTTTGGCTCTGTCTCCACATTAGGAAATGTTACAGATCCTTCTCTAGCCCTGAGCCCTCTACTAATTTCCAACCTTGGCTGGAAAACTGTCTTGTTTTTCAGAAAGGTCTAGTATGCCCTGAAGGGCAAGAAAACCAGGCTGGGTTGCAGAGTCCAGTCGTCTGTGAGACAAGCATAGAATCTCAGGCTGGACACAGCCTTGGGTTCTACCTTTCTTATGACTGGATTACCCCACTCTGCCTGCCTCTGCCTCCTACTCCATCCCCAGCCTCAGCCTTGGGAGAGACTTTCCACCTTGGGGTTCAAGGGAAGGCCAGAGGCAGGAGGCAGAAGATGTGGGTTTTAGCCTTATCTCTTTGTTTAGCTTATTTTATGTCCCTGGGGTGGGGAGGTCACTTTATAGTTCATTTATTTATTTATTTATTTATTTATTTATTTATTTATTTATTTATTTATTTATTTATTTTGTGTGTGTGTGTGTGTGTGTGTGTGTGTGTGTGTGTGTGTGTGTGTATGAATGTTTTGCCTGCACATATGTTTGTCTCATGTATGCCTGGCGCCTGCTGTGGAGGTCAGAAGAGGACATCAGGACATCAGAGTTACAGGAGGTTATCAGCAGCCATATGGATGCTGGGAATTGAACCTGGGTCCTCTGCAGGAGCAGCCAGTGTCCTTAACTGCTGAGCCATTGTTCCAGTCTACTTTATAGTTCTTTATAGTTCCTGCCCTGAGTTCTTTTGTATGAAAGAGGGGAAGTGATATTGGTTATGATGTTTAATTTTGTTTGTCTACTTGGCTGGATTGAAAGACACCTTGACAGTCTCTAGGATGTGCTTCTGTATCTATCAGGGAGTTTCCTGATATGATTGGTCCATGGGTTGTGGGCTCAGTGGGGGAAGTCTCAACCTAAATATGAGTGGCCCCATCCTGGATGGCACCAGCAGGAGGGGAAAGGGATGCCTACTTGCACCCTAAACTTGATTCCCCTGGAGCAGGCGTCTTGGCCCCCACCTTCACTCATGGGCATCCCACTTCGGCTTCATCAGCCTTTGAATGTGGTGACTCTATGGAGAGTGTGGTCTTGTACCCAGTGACTCTCTAGAGAGCTCCTAAGTCTTCAACCTTAGTCTGAGGTGCCATCCTGGGTCCCTTTTGTTCTCAAGATCCCAGCTTCTTGTACAGAACAGTTGGTTTTCTTGTTCTAGAGCCTGCAGACAGCCATCATGAGGACATGGGGACAGATGGGGACAGCCCAGCATCTGATTGTGAAAGCCATCCTAGGAAACTTCTTTACTATTATCCTTATAGTTTGGTTCCCTAGAGAATGAAAGTACTTTACAATAGGCATCAAAACTCCAAATCTCAGTGGCTTCAGATGAGGGAAAATTTTCGTTCAAGTCCACCTGATGTTAAGGATGGGAGGTGCTCAAAGGAATGTGCTCACCTAGGAGCTTATTACATTTATGCTATCCAAGTGGAAACATCCAGAAGGACATGAAGTGTGAACCTGGACTTAAGAGAAACATTGGGTTGGACACTCTGATGGTTAATCTTTTTGTTTGTTTGTTTGTTTGTTTGTTTGTTTTGTTTTGTTTTGTTTTGAGACAGGGTTTCTCTGTGTAACAGTCCTGGCTGTCTTGGAGTTTACTTTGTAAACCAGGTTGGCCTGGAACTCACAAAAATCCACTTGCCTCTACTTCCCAAGTGCTGGGATTAAAGTCATATGCCACTACACCATGCTCTGATTGTAGCTGAAGTTTTCCTGTGTCCCGGCTGGCTGGCAGCTTGGGACAAATCTCTCACCTGCCAGTTCTGCAGCCACTCAGACCCAAGTAAACACACAGAGACTTATATTAATTATTGATCGGCCATTAGCTCAGGCCTATCACTGACTAGCTCTCACACTTAAACTCAGTCCATTTTCTGTTAATCTATATGTTACCATGTTTTCTGTGGCTTTACCTGTGTGCCATTACATGCTGCTCCCTGGATGGTGGGCTGCCACCTCCTCACTCAGCCTCTTCCCAGTATTCTCCTTGTCTGCTTATCCCGCCTATACTTCCTGCCTGGCTACTGGTCAATCAGTGTTTTATTAAACCAGTGCACAAAAGCATTATTCCATAGCATCTGATGGTTAATTTGATTGTCACTTGAGAGTATTTAGACTCACCAGGAGACATCTCTGAATGTGCTTGTGGTGAGGTGTCCAGGGAGGTTTAGCTGAGGAGGGAAAGGCCCCTGAATGTAGGCAGCACCATTCTGTGTGCTGAAGTCCTGGGCTGGATAAAAAGGGGAACAGCAGTTGATGAGCAGCATCGTCTGCTTCTTGACTGGGAATGCAGCGGCACCAGACACTTGCCCACTTCCGTCTCTATGCTTCCCTACCGTGACAGACTGTACCTCTTCAAACCATGAACCAGGAGGAACCCTCCTCCCTCAAGCTGCTTTTGCCAGATGATTTATCACAGTAATGAGAAAAATAACCAACACAGAGTCAGACCCAGACAACCTTGGGGTCAAACACAGCTGCTCACACGCACTGTGGTCACGTCTGCAGAGGCCACCGGATCCCGCCCAGTCCCAGACCACGACCCCCACTAATACATAAATCTTCATCAGTCCAGGATAATCACAGACAGCTACATTTTTGCCAGTGTTTAAGCACTAGACAGTGACCTGGCAGGAGCAACTAGAAGGACATTCTAAAACAGATGTCTTTACCCTTGAAAGGAGAAGCTTCCTTTGGTCCACTTCTACTCACGGCTCTGTGAGGAGGCATGACCCGAAGTTGTTGCAGCCATCTTGTGACCATGAGACAACAAGCCCAAGAATGAAACCCAAGCTGCTAAAGATGGCAGGAAGGCACAGTGCAAACCAGGTCACCATAGACACCACCACACCACCAACTGATGTTCTTGTTTAAGCCATCTTTCTTCTTTTCTTTTCTTTCTTTCTTTCTTTCTTTCTTTCTTTCTTTCTTTCTTTCTTTCTTTCTTTCTTTCTTTCTTTCTTTCTTTCTTTCTTTCTTTCTTCTTCCTTCCTTCCTTCCTTCCTTCCTTCCTTCCTTCCTTCCTTCCTTTCTTTCTTTCTCTCTCTCTCTCTCTTTCTTTTTTCTTTTTCTTTCTTTCTTTTTTTTTTTTTTTTGGTTTTTCAAGATAGGGTTTCTCAGTGTAGCCTTGACTGTACTCTGTAGCCCAGGCTGGTCTCGAACTGCCTGAGATTCGCCTGCCTCTGCCTCCCCAGTGCTGGGATTAAAGGCGTGTGCCGCCACTGCCCGGCGTTTAAGCCATTTTCTGCTGCTGCAAGTATGCTACTCCAGTCACCCTTGTATTAGTTACTTCAGCGCTGCGAGGAAACACTGGCTAAAAGCAACTCAGGGGTTGTTTGGCTTACAGGTTACAGTCTGTTTTCAGGGGAAGCCAAGGCAGGACACTAAGGCAGAGACCGTGGAGGAGCACGGCTTACTGACTCGCTCTCCAGGCTCACGTCCAAATACCCTTTTCGCTCCTTCCAGGGGTGTGATGGTCCACACTGGGGATCCTCCCACACCAATCAAGAAAATGGCCCCCTAGGACTTGCCCATGAGCCAGTCTTCCGTCAAGGTTCCCTCTTCCCAGGTGACTCTAATTTGTGCCAAGAAGATAAACTCTAACCAGCCACAGTGACTAATAATAACCACGCAGGGGAAGCATGTAGAATGTAGCAGAATGCGCCAACTGAGGTAAGAAGCAAGAGTGAAGCCTAACAGCGTGGAGCGAGAGAAGAACTAGGAAAGAGCAAAGGAGAAAGGCAGGGGCCAGGGAGAGAATTAGAACTGACTGCTTCCGGCAGGGAAGGGAATGAAGCTGGTCAACAAGAAGGGCCTGGAGAGCAGAAGGAAAGTGTGGTGCAATCACGCTGAGTGAGTTCTGCAACAATGGAGTGGTGCAGGGGCGCTTGTGATGTGACATTCCCCAGTCCCTTGTGGCCACTCCATGGTCACAAGGATGACCCAAGAGCTGCCCGCTTGGTGCTTGCGAGGTGGTGGAGTGCACAGAAGGTGGCCCATTGTCGGACCCGGTTCCAGACACCTGGTTCTGCCCCTATCTCCTGCAGACAGGGCATGAGACAGCTCCCTTTATCGCATGGAGAAAGCCACTTCAACGTGCTCTTGTTCCCAACCCAGGGAGCCCAGGCTTCCTTCTCTCCCATTGTTCTTCCTTGCTCCTGGCCGCTCTGCTGTGCCGCTCTGTGTTTATGCTGAGCATCCTCACCTTTGATCACAAGGTTTCCTGATTGCCCTTCTTCTTCCTCCCTCATCTCTTCCTGCACTTAGAGATGGACACCTCTTCCACGAAGCCCTCCCCAGCCTGCCAGGCAGAGACTATTGCTAGCCCTTCGCCTCCCGTCGACTTGACTCGAGCAGCTGTTTGTGTGAGCGCTGAGGAGGAAGTGTTAGAGTACGGTCCGGTCCGGGAAGATGAATCCATAGACCCAGTCGTAAATAAGCCGACTGCATGAATGGGGCCCAGAGCCTGCAGCACCTGTGAGACAGACTGCAGGGGTAGGCACGGTGGGAAGAGGACTCAGGTGACCTCCCCTCCACCCCAGCTCAGCAGCTCTTCCTTTCTCCCATGGTTCCAGAGGAAATAAACTTGATAAAGCCGGCTGGGTAAGTCCCAGACACTGTCTGTGCCTGGCCCTCCCAGGTCAGGCTGTGTACTGCCACCTCCCCACCTCCTGAGGATGGGTGACCTCACAGATACACCCACACACACACACCAACCCCACTCTGTCACTGTCCCTTCTGCTGGCCTCTGTCCTGGGCTCCAGGCCCAGTGTCTGGCCGCTCCACCCTATCTCTCTTTCTCTTGCTCTATCTGCCATTGTTTCTTTCTCTGTCTGCCTGTCTTGCTCAGATGCTGTCCTTGTCCTCTTTGCCTCTCTTCCGCACTCCCAGTCTCCTTGACTAAAGCGAAGAGCCTGCCAAGAACACAGAAGCTTTCCCAGAGCCAAATACACCCAGAGTGGATGAGGCTGGAAGGTGCACTGTTCCGTAGAGAACCCACATATGGGCTGCAGACCGGGCTAGAATTCGGAGGGAACATCCATCAGGGTCAAAGAAACTGGTGGCTTCAATGCTTTGATCATGTACCCCTATCAGTTAAAAAAAAAATGACTCAGCTGAGCATGGTGTCTCACATCTGTAGTCCCAGTACTCAGAGACGGAAGGTTCATCACAAGTTCAAAGCCAGCCTGGTCTACATAGGGAGTGCCAGGCCAGTTGGGGCTATGTGGTGAGACCCTATCTCAAAAGAGCAAGCCCAAACCAGACAGACTGAGAATCATCTCAATACATGCATAGCTAGCTACATATTTATAAAACTATCATTGTGACAGTATGCTAGCTGCCACCCAACGTCCCAATTCCCTTCTTCACATCGTAATTACCCCCAAATGTCACACACAGTGAACAGCACATGCTCCACAGCCTCCACCAGAGGCCATTCGAATGAAGTTCTGGGCGTGAGCAGAAATAGGATGTGAATGCTTGAACCTGCCCTTCTAGCTGGGTCCTGCTTCTGGAGCATATGCATTGATGACTCTGTAGAGGAGGCCAAATCCAACAACAGAGGGAGCATAAGAGAGGAGGGGCTTGAGTCCCAGAGTGATTGATGGAGCAGAGACTTTACAGTAGCCTGATCATAGGCCTCTGGACACTTCTGTCTGACTCGGGTCCCGCTCTCACACCCCCAGCCTGTGTTTTAGCTCTTCTGCCTCTTTACAAGAGCATCATCCGCAGCACAGGGAAAGACTGACCATGCAAAAGGCAGCACTGGGCTGTGGATGCGGCTCAGTGGTTAAAGCGCTTGCTGAAGTTCAGATCCCCAGAACACACCTAACCATGGGATGGCCGTAACAGCCCACCTGCAACCCCAACGCTTACAAGATGGAAATGGGATGCCTGAACAAGTTGGTTCTGGTGAGGTCTGAGTTGGATGGAGAGACCTAACCTCAGTGATTCCCAACATGAACCTTGGGCCTCCACAACACCCATAAGCCTGTGCATGTGCAAACACAAGTGCAAACGTGCATGC